>PVKM010021861.1:0-22257 GCA_004027735.1 Carollia perspicillata | reverse complement strand
TCTTATTTTCCCGGTTAATCACTTATGCTTGCACTTGTCTATTGGCAGGGAAACCGGGATCTTGAGACCGCCCTGAATTATCCGGGAACTTGGAGGGTTTACACCGTGCCCGGGCAGTTCAGGACGGAGCTGTTACTTCTTATGGACGCATGGTGTCGCTGTTGAAGCCTAGTCCCCAGCGGTCCCCGGCACGCGCTGCTGAAGGATTTTAGTGAATGACGTTCGGTCTTTCAGAGATGAATTCAGCTCCCCTGCACCGCCCCCGCCCCCTCCGCACCCCCCAGGCCGGAGAGCCCGAGCTTGCCACTCTCAGCGTTCGACATGTCTCTTTCCTGCACGTTGCCCGCTAGCTAGGGCGGCCCCCAGCTTCAGGAGTCCTGGGTGAGTCCTGAGTTCTGGCACCTGAGGCCTCCTAGACCCATTTTCTTCCCTCCTTAGTGACCCACACCAGCAGCTTGTTTAAAACCCCCCAAGCAGAAAGGGTCAAATGACACCCCATATTCTGGAAATGCGGTTGCTCTCTCACTCTTGTAGGGCAGGCAGCCGCCGCAGGAGTCTCCCGCGCTGCGGAGGTTAGCAATCTGCGGAAGATGCTCGCTCAGCCAGTGGCCTCTTTCCTCCCCACCCTTCCTCACGGGCAGAGGCGGCCTCCCGGGTGCCCACCTTCCCAGGTCTCCAGCAGCTGGGGCACGGACATGCGACTCAGACCTGGCCAGTGAGTCCTGAGGGAAGGCCAGCTGGGAATTTCTAGGAAAGACTCTCCTCCCTGATAAGTGCACAAGAACACATCTAAGGGGAAGTCTCCTCCCTTCTCTTATGCGGGGTGACAAGCCCCATGATGAAGGCTGTGGTAGCCAGGCGGCAAGACGATCCCCAGTGAGCTTCACCACCCGGTGTTCATGCCTTTGCATAGTCCCTCTCACAGCGAAGCGGGGCTGGCTGGGGGGACCAATAGAATACAGCAGAATGCAGACCTCGAAGGCTAGGTCGTGGAAGGTCGTGAAGTCTCTGCCTCCGTCCCCATCAGATGGCTTCCTCTGGAGGAAGCCAACCTCCATACTGTGAGGACGCTCAAGCAGCCCTGTGGAGAGGAGCCAACAGCCAGTGCCAACTCGCCAGTCATGTGAGCGAGCCGCCTTGGAGAAGGGCCCTCCAGCCCCAATCAGCCTAGAGAAGACTGCAGCCACACGAGAGCCTCTGAGCCAGATCATCCAATAAGCTGCTCGCAAAGTCCTGACCCCCTGCAACCACAAGTGGCAAAAAATAACTATGGCCGTTTAAAGTCGGAAGTTTGGGGGGACATTTTTATGCTGTAAAAGGTAAGTAATCAAAGGCCAACACTGTAAAGAGCTCGGAAAGGACGGATGGAAAATACTGGCATCTTCGATGATGTCTTAGTGCCTCTGGGGTAAGCAACCCTGAAGCCGCCTGCTTGCGGACTTCTCACGCGCAGTGAGGGCTGCCCCTGCATAGCTGCTGTTGGGTCTTCTGTAGCTTGTCCTGTGACTTTCTTTTTTTAAAAGATTTTATTTATTTATTTTCAGACAGAGGAGAAAGGAAGGAGAGAGGGAGAGAAACAACAATGCGTGGTTGCCCTTCACGCATTCCCTGCTGGGAACTGGCCTGCCTGCAACCCAGGCATGTGCCCTGACTGGAAGCCAAATCCACCACCCTTTGGTTCACAGGCCAGCGCTCAGTCCACTGAGCCACACCAGCCAGGGCCTGCGACTTTCTGAAGAGTGATTCCTGGGTGATTTCCTTTTGCCTCTTACTCCACGGGGCTGAAAACTTTCTTTTGTTAAAAAAAGAATGCAAATTTAAATTCTAATGAGAACTGCCCCCGAAGGGCCTCCCTGAAAAGTAATCTCAAATGAACTTCTGTCAAAGGGGCCAGCAGCCAAGCCAATTGCGATGGGCCAACTCATAAATCTTTCTTGTACTTATTTTTATAATTTTTACCTGAAAGGGGCCACACCGGACATACCTTTCGTACACCCTTATTTACACTTGGTCATCGTATCCCGAACCCGTTTCAGATCCGTGCAGGCTAATTTGCACAGTACAAAGGCTACTGAGCGCAATGGAACGCACCGTGTGATACTGTGATGCTGAACACCTGTCATACATCTGCAGAGGTACCATTATTTACCAGACCAATCCCCTAAAACCGGGGATCCAGGATGTTGCCACGTTTTTGATTTTACAATCACCACATTTAGTCTTTCTAGCAGTGTAAAATATGCACAACATAAAATCTACCCTTTTAACCATTTTAAACACAATTCAGTGGCAAAGCCATTCGCCTCGTGCAGTCATCGCCACTTTCCACCTCCAGAACTCTGTCATCTCCCCAAACTGAAGCCCTGCACTTACTAAACACCCACGAGCACACTATCGCCACCCTCGCCAGCTCCCCACCCCGGCAACCACCTTCCACGTTGGGTCTCTGTGAATGTGACTACGCCAGGTGCCCCACATAAGTGGAGTCCCACAGTATTCGTCATCTGGTGTCTTGCTTGCTTCACTCAGCATAATGTTCTCAGGGTTCAACCTTGCTGTAGCGTGTGTCACGATTTCCTTCCTTTTTTAAGGCTGAATGACATTCTTTTGTATGGATTTATCACATTTTTCTCATTCATTCATTCATGATAGACGTTTAAATTGTTTTGGACTTTCTTAAAATCTCTCACAGGTTCACAAACCCCAGACAAGTAACATCTGGCCTCGATGTGCCCTGACCCTCTTGCTAAGCAGCCCCAAGCACGGCACTGCTGGCAGCCGGCCTCGGTTTGCAGCTTAGCCTCTCCCAGGCACCTCCAAGCCCAACACATGCGGCAGCCATCTGCAGATCACTCTGTAGTTCATACTAGGCGGCCACGGGCAGACACAAGTGGTGGCTCACTTTGGCATGCAACTCCCAAGAGTCCCCAACACCAATTCACCTGGTGGTCAGCTTCAGCCCACACCAGAGCACCACCCAAACACCTCCAAATGACACAGCAAAGGGCAGACTCAGTGGGTGTCGGAGTTCCGCTAAAGCGAATCCTACTCCTTGGGGTAAGACCTGGACAACAGCCTCCCCGCTACAGTCAGGGCCAGTCCTCACAGCCAGTCAGCCTGAAGCTCAATCACTCCCATTGACAAGCCAACAGCAATCAAGGCTCGACTACCTGGAGCACCTGGAGTACTCAGCTCAGGTGACCGGGGAATCTGTGGCTCTGGGCCCCACAGGACACCTACAACCAAGACCAGCAGGTGTAGCAGCTCTACCTAATACATAGAAGCAAACACAGGGAGGCAGTCAAAATGAGGCAAAGAAACAGGTCCCAAATGAAAGAAAAGAACAAAAGTCCAGAGAAAGAGCTAAAGAAAATGGAATGGAGACAGGTGTACAGTTCAAACCATGGTTATAAGGATGCTCAACGATCTCAGTGAGAGCTTAACAAAGCGATAGGAAACATGAAAATGCAGGTAGAAAATACGAGGTCTGACCAGAAAGTATCCAGCCATGTAGTATGAAAAATTGAGACATTTACTGAACTGAACATACACAGGATCTAAGAAACATTTTACATAGGACAATAACGCCTTAGTTCCCTTCAAAGAAGGCACCTTGGCACCTCACACAGTTCTCCTGATTGCCATCAGCTGTCCTGTTGTATTTTCCTGAATCTCATTGAAGGTCTGAAATCTCTTCCATTTCATAGGTGACTTTAGTTTTGGGAAAAGCCAGAGGTCGCAGAGTGCCAAATCTGGGCCGTAGGGGGGCTGAGTCACCTGGGGGATTCGATGTTTCACCGAAAAACTCTGCATGAGACATGATGCGTAAGCGGTTGCATTGTCACGATGAAGCTAGTTGCTCATAGCTGTGACCTTCTGAATCATTCAGATAGTCTCTGCAGAGGAATGTTCAAGCTTCAAACGAAATCTGATACAGATTCATTGTTCTACCCGCTCCATCATTTTGAATGCAACAGCCACACTATACACGTGCTCACTCAGTGGCATCTATTGCCCCACTGACTATTATGTGAAGTCATCACTGTTCACACATGCACATTCCAGTCCACTCTCTTGGCTGCCAGGTTACATCAATATCATGCACACTGTTCTTGTTGTATTAGCAATAGCTGGACTTTTTATGGACAGACCTCATATACAAAAGAACCAGTCAGAAATGAAGAACCATTAAAGGAAACCAATAGATTAGATGAAGCAGAGGATCAAATCAGCAGTTTGGAAGACAAGATAGCAGAAAACACCCAGTCAGAACAGAAAAAAAAAAGAATCTAAAGAAATGAGGATAGTCAAGTGGACCAACATTCAATCACAGGGGCACTAGAAGAAGAAGGGAGAGAGCAAGGAATTGAAAACTCGTTAGAAGGTATAATGATGGAAAACTTCCCTAACCTGGTGAAAGAAATAGACATACAAGCCTAGGAAGTGCAGAGAATCCCAAACAAGATGAACCCAAAGAGGCTCACACCAAGACACATTGTAATTAAAATGCCAAGGGCTAAAGACAAAGAGAGAATCTTAAAAGCAGCAAGAGCCCTGACTGGTGTGGCTCAGTTGGTTGGATGTCACCTCACAGAGGGAAGGGCTGCCGGTTCGATTCCAGGTCAGGCCCTATACCTGGGTTGTGGGTTCAGCCCTAGTTGGGGCATTTGAGAGAGGGAATTGATCGATGTTTCTCTCTCACATCGACATTTTTCTCCCTCTCTTTCTCCCTCTCTTGCCCTCTCTTTAAAAATAAAGAAAGAAAATCTTTTTAAAAAAGGAGCAAGAAAAAAGTAGTTACCTACAAGTGAGCTACTATGAGACTGTCAGCTGATTTCTCAACAGAAACTGTGAAGGCCAGAAGGGATTGACATGAAATAAATATTCAAAGTGATGAAAAGCAAGGACCTACAAGCAGTAAGGCTATCATTTAGGATCAAAAGACCGATAAAGAGCTTCCTGGACAAGAAAAGAACTAAAGGAGATCATCACCACCAAAGCAGTATTACAAGAAATGTTAAAGAGCCTTCTTTAAGATAAAGAAAAAGAAAAAAGAAAAAAATATGAATAATAAAACGGCAATAGCTCCACATCTATCAACAATTACTTTAAATGCAAATGGATTAAATGCTTCAATCAAAAGAGATAAGTGGCTGAAGGGATAGGGGAACAAAACTTTTACGTATGTCTACAAGAGACTCACTTCATATCGAAAGACACACAGACTGAAAGCAAAGGGATAGAAGAAGGTATTTTTTTGAAAATAGAAACAAACAAGTAAAAAAGCTGGGGGAATACTTATACCACACAAAATAGATTTAAAACATTTGTATTTACTTTTAGAGAGAAAGAGAGAGAAATATTGATTTGTTGTTCCATTTATTTATGCATTTTTTAAAGATTTAATTTATTTATCTTTAGAGGGGAATGGAAGGAAAGAGGGAAAGAAACATCAATGTATGGTTGCCTCTTGTGTGTCCCCTGCTGGGAACAGGCCTGCAACCCAGGCATGTGCCGTGACTGGGAATCGAACCACAATCCTTTGGTTCGCAGGCCCGCGCTCAATCCACTGAGCTACGCCAGCCAGGGCTACGCATTTATTTTTTGATCTTGTATGTGCCCTGACTGGGGAATTGAACCCACAACTTTTGTGCATTGGGATGACACTTGAACCGACTGAGCTACTCGGCCAGGGCCAGACACAAGAGATTTTAAAACCAGAGCTATAACGAGAGACAAAGAAGGACCCAGAAATTCCACTGCACGGCGTTTATCTGAAAAAAAGCCGAAACACTAATTCAAAAAGACACAGTCATCCATTCATTGCAACATTATTTACAATAGCCAAGATATGGAAACAACCTAAGTGTCCATCAATAGATGAGTGGATAAAGAAGAAGCGGTGTGTATATATGATGGAATATGACTTGGCCATAAAAAAAATGAAACCTTGCCATCTGCAACGACATGGATGGACCTCGAGAGGGTATGGTGCAGAGTGAAGTAAGTCAGACAGAGAAAGACAAATGCCGTACAAATTCACTTATATATGGAACCTAAAAATAAAATAAATGAACAAACAACACAGAAACAAGCTCGTAGATGCAGAGAACACCTTGATGGTTGCCAGAGTGAGGGGGCGGGGGATGGGTGGAAAGGAGGAACGGATTGAGAAGTACAAATTGGCAGTTGCGGAATAGTCACAGGGATGTGAAGTACAGCACAGAAAATGTAGTCAATAATATTGCAATAACTGTGTATGGTGTCAGATGGGTGTGAGATTTATTGGGGTGACCATTTTGTAAGTTATAGAAATGCCTAATAATTTCCCTGTCTGGTGTAGCTCAGTGGATTGAGCACGGGCCTGTGAAGCAAAGGGTCGCTGGTTCGATTCCCAGTCAGGGCACATGCCTGGGTTGCAAGCCAGGTCCCTAGTAGGGGACACGTGAGAGGCAACCACACATTGATGTTTCTCTCCCTCTCTTTCTCCTTCCTGTCCCCTCTCTCTAAAATAAATAAATAAATATTTTAAAAAAGAAATGTCTAATTACTACATTGTACACCTGAAAATATAATATTGTATGTTCACTGTAACTAAAAATTAAAAAAATGTTTAAAATATTTCCCCCTAGATGTTTGCCCGTTCGTGAGTTTTGCCTGCAGGCTGTCTTCCTGCCGGCAGCCACCCTTGTTTCTCCGGGTGGGGCCTCAGACAGGAGCAGGTGCCGCTTTCACTTACAGTCCCGCCAGGGCTACTCTCCGGGCCAACACCCAGCCTTTCTGATTTGACCCAGGTTCAAGTCCCGCGTTCACATCTCTTCTGTGGGCAGCCAGACCCTCCCATAGTGATCAGGCCTCTAGGAAACTCATCTCAGTGCCTGTCCTGTGAAGCTTCTCTTCCTCACTGCAGTCACTGCAGCCTCTACGGTCCCCGACTAGATCGAGGGGCCACAGTGTTCAGTCACCCGGGGTGGGGCACGAGGGCAGGAGCCCTCTTCCCCTGGAGCGAGCCCTGGAGGCCGGGGATGGTGAAATCTCACCATTGAAGCCGTGGTGGGCTCAGCAGGAACCTGTGATAAGATGCTTAGCAGTTAGGGTAGCCGCTTTCAGATTGGGAAGCTGGGAGACCACAGGAAGTGACTCAATACAGAACTGATGCATCTTGGCCCCTGCGTGCCTCCTGGGACAGAAGCTTTGGGCTGACAAGGTGCAGGCATGTCTGGGGAGTGCCGGGAGCCTGGGCCAGAGGGGCCTCAAGGTGGGTCCCCAGGGTCAGGTGGGTACTCTGGGACCTTGGGCTCAGGTCAGTGTCCCCATCCAACCACGCCTGCCCCCTGGAGCCTGCCCCGCTGGAGAGCTTATGTGGCTGCGGGGGTCCTCTGCTACACCAACCTCCTGAACTACATGAACTGGTTCATCATCGCAGGTGAGGAAGGGGACAGGCATCCTGGGCGGCCCCTACCCATCCACCCACTGGCTGCCCTGCCACCATGGTGGCCTTCGGTCCAGCAAGCTTTCTTCTTGTGGAGCATATCCCTGCTGTCCTGCCAATCTCATTTCCCAGTCCAGCCCACATTAGGACTGTGCACATAGGTGTGGTGCATAGTGGTGGTTGGGGTCGGGGGGATGAGGATGACGGGGGGAACTGAGCCTTCAGGCAAAGACCTGGAGGCTCTGGGTGGAATGCCAGGGTGAGGCTGTGGAGGACAGGGCAGCCTGGCCCAGCTCCCAAGCAAGAAACAGCTTGCTGGGTATTTGTGGGATAGCAGGATGTGTGCAAACCTTGCACATTCTGCCTTCCTTCCTGCAGGCCCCAGGGCTCAGTCTCCTCTGTCACTCACTCATTCACTTTTCATTCATTCATTCGGGATTCAGTCTTTCCTCCATCACTAATTCACTCAAGATCAACTGAGCACTAATAATGGGCAGGACCCTGTGGGTGGGGAGGGGGAAGTCAATCTTGCAGTTTCTAAACTCAGGAATGACGATCTCATAGGGAGGAGGGAGAAGAAGTTCATTAGCAAGACTGCTGCAAGGCAGGGAGACGCAGCCAGATGAGGGAGGTACCAGCTGGTCTGGGGAGCTCAGAGGTGGCACCTGTAGTTGTTGGGCATCCCTGAGGCCAGGATACTGAGTCATCAGTTACCAGCACAGCGCACTGGAGAGCGGCTGTGGAATGAACGGGCGTCAGGGCTCGCAGACAGCCCCAGACCCAGCATCTGCCTTTGATGAGCTCAGAGGGACACAGAACACATGAACGAGTAGCTCTAAGACAGGCAGAGTGGGGTGAGAGTCAGCTGAGCAGCCCGGGATCAATGACTGAGGGTTCTGGTAGCATCACAGGAGAGGGAGAATTTTGATTTGGGCCTTTGAAGGCTGCGACAATTGGCGAGGTGGGGAAGGGGTGAGGCAAAAGCATTCAGACAGAGGGGTCAGCATGCGCCAGGGCACATGGGGCAAAAGGGCATGCTCGGATCAGGTCCGCGAGGGGGAGAAAGCAGGAAGTTATTCTGAAAGGGGGGTTGGGACCAACACATAGGGCTTTTTTGGTGCCAGACTAGAAGACTGGCCTTTCTGCTGAAGCAATGGAAAAAGCCAGGAAAATGGGGAGGCAGGGAAAATGTTTTTCAGTGTTGGGGGGGTGTCTATAATCGCATTTGAGGCATATGGTGGAAGCACAGTGAGCCAGGAGGTCAATACAGAGGCAGCTGCAGTGGACCAGGCCAAAGCTGAGGAGGCCTGAATGGGAGTGTGGGAGGGGTGTGTGAAGAGGAGGGGATGAGCAGGGCAACGGGCAGGGCACAGGTGACAGCAGGGTGATCGTGGGTGTAGAGCTCTTTGAGCCCCACGGGCTCAGGTCCCTGCTCTCACGGCCACTCGTCCTGAGAAGCCTTTGGCTGACCCGTCGGGCCCTGGGCTCCGCCTGCCTGAGGCCCCTTCCGTGTTGGGGCTTCCCCTGGCTGTGTGAGAAGCAAGGCCGTTACTGGGATGGAGGAGAAGTGAAACCAAGGAGAGTGTGCGGGGACTGTCGGGGGACTGCAGGCACGTCTCCCGGTGACGAGGGTTCTCCCGTGGGAAGCCGGAGTGACAGTTTACAGGCAAAGAGTGAGGCTGCGCCCCAGCCCCCAGAGCACCCCAGACCTCGGAGCAGACCAGGTGCGGGGCTGGGTCCTCATTCCTAAACGCGGAAGATGAGTGTGGCTAGAGGGAATTTTAATCTAGCGATTTATTTTGCTTATCTGCTTGTCTGTTTTTTCTCTTCAGTGAATATGTCTTATTCATGTAATTAAAAATATTAAAAGGAAAGGAAAGGACATAGACATTGGTATGCCTACGTGCTGTGGCAACTGGGCCCAAAGTAAACATCTGAACAAAAAATCTTACTTTGTTTCTCTGATTCTTTGATTTTTTCCTCACCTGCTGACAGGTCTTGAAGGTGTGGAGGAGGGAGGGGGTTTTATCCCTCTCCCCCCACCCTGCGGGCCATTCTGCAGGGCCCCATTGGGGCGCTTCTGCGCCTTCTGCCATACCGGGCAGGAAGGCAGATTACCTCTGGCTGGGGTTCTAGTCCCAGCTCCTCCATTTCCAGCTGTGCAGCCATGGCTGGCTGGAGCCTCTGTTTCCTCATCTGTGTCATAGAGACAATGACAGTCCCCACCTCTGAGGGAAACACTGCAGTGCCAGCTCAGGGCTCTCGGGCATCTCATAATTCAATGAGAGTAATGACCGCCCTTCATCATGGCAGGGCCAGAGCCTCATAGCTCAGATAAGCAGGTGCCTAGGACCTGACTAAGTTTTTCTAAAGCACACCAAAGGGCCGAGGGGATTTCAGGGAGCAGGACCTGGCGTCAGGAGGCCTGATTCTTCTCTGTGTTAGGCTGGGCACGCACTGCATTGGCCCCTGGCCTAGCAAGGTCTTAGAGGGCCTTCAGAGGCCTGGCTAGTGCAGAGCAAGAGCTTAGCACCCTCAGGGAGTCAGGGTCCAGGTCAGGCCTAAATAGAACTTATCTCTGAAGCTTTCATGTGCACTCATGTCTGTGCTGATGCCCCTGGAAGAACATGCAGGGCCATGTGTGCAGGCCAAGATACACATGTCTTTGCATGTACCTGCTCATGCATGTATATGATGTCTATGAGTATCTGGAGTTTGTACACTAGCAGGGCTGCTGTGTTGCACAATCCCAGGGGCTTCCATTTACACTGTAGTCTAAGCGAATGGCTGTTCATTGCACAGCAACAGGGAGCTGTCAGTCACTCTGACTAGGATGTGAATGGCAGTCCTGCACACATGCCTTTGTATGCATGCCTTTGGGTGTGTCTTTATATGTACATCTCAGTGTACGTGTGTATGTATGTGTGTCTGGCTGTGTGTGAGGCTGGGCTTATGCGTCTGTGTGTGCAGGCTCCTGTGTGTATATATATCTAAGCCTCTATGAGTATATGTCCCTGGGCATTCCTGTTTGTGTGTATGTATGTGGATCTGCATGTCTGTGTCTGCATGATTATGTCGATTCCTGGGAGTGCATGCTGTGCGTGAATGTGTGTGCACAAGTCAGGGCCTTTGGGATGCATGTTTCTGCATGTGTTTGAGGTACAGTCATCCCTCTGTGTGCCTGCGTGTGTGTGCATGTGATTGTGTCCATGTATAGGAGCAGGGGAAAGATCAGTGGCCCCGGGTGCCAAGCCTGTCCTATGCTGTTCAGCTGTGGTCCTGTCCCAAATGTAGTGGTGGCGGCTTTCGAGGCCCAGTGGGCTATTTCCCATTTCCTGAGTGCTATCTGTCTGTCCACAGGAGTGCTGTTGGATGTACAGAAGTTTTTTCACATCAGTGACAGCAGTGTTGGTTTGCTTCAGACAGGTAAGGAGCGAGTCCTGGCCCTGGAGCTGGGGTCCTGGCCTCGCTCTGGGCTGGGGTCTTCTGGCAGGTCCTGTTCTGTGCCCAGCTACAGCTGCTGGGAAACGGGAGCCGGGCTGAGCCACCCTAAGTCCCCCCGCAGAGAAAGGGGCACTGCAGAGGTGGCCGTGGGTGTGAGGGAGAGTCTGGGTAACAGGAGATCACATGGGCTGAGACCTCACGCCTGAACAGCCCCTTCGGGTCTGAGTGTAGGTGCTGCCCAAAGAGCAGGGGAAGCGGGGGCTGGGAAGGGCTCCCGAGCTTCTGATCACGGCTGCGGAGTAGGCCACTCACTCCTTCCTGTTTGTTCAGCTCCGCTGGGTACTGGAGACTGGCAGGGGTTGAGAAATCCTGACACCTGCTTTCCTCTCGTGGATCTGAACAATATGACCACCAGGACAGCGAGAGACCCCCCCCACATGGGCTCAGAGGGGGTCTGGGCTCACATGCCCCTTCAGTCCAGCTTTGGGGAGCAGCTATACTTCCTGTTCCGAGGAGGGGGCACTGGGTCCATGCATGCCTGGATGGTGACACATGTATTCACCATCCCCATATGTGTGCACACACTGTCACAACATAGATACCTGTGTGTGAATACACCTGGCCGGTCACTAGCACATGCATGGTTCCTCTTCCTAACAGTCCACTATCTCAACCCTTAGAACAAGGCTCTCAAACTGGGGTACGAGGACCCCTGGGGAGACGTGAGAACTTTCCAGGAGCTATAGCCCTGGGTGTAAAAACCTGCAGGGTGCCAGACAGAGGGGCTTGGCTTTGGCTGAGGAGGCCGGGGAGCAGAGCAATCAGTAGAAACCCACTGGGGATGTTTTCTCCAGGCCGCAAACCCATGGCGAGATGCCGAGCCTTATCTAGCTGCTTTGCCGGTGTGCGACAGTCTGCTATTTATCTATGATTTAAAATTCAGAAGTGAGAAGGTTGTCTCCAGGATAGGGGTCGGCACAGTTATTTCAATAAAAAATGAAGCCAACGTTTTAACATCTTTCTTACAGACAACCAGTCTGATTTGTCTGATTGATTTGACAAATATGAACTGTTTTCTTTTAAATCCTCACCCGAGGACGTTTATTGATTCAGGGTGGGGGGAGAGAGAGACGTGAGAGAGAAACATCGGTCAGTTGCTTTCCCTACTTGCTCCGCCTGGAGATCAAGCCCACGACATGGTTTTAGTGTTTGGGACGACGCTCTACCAGCGGAGCCACCCGGCCAGGGCAGGACTGCTTTTGCTCGCTAGACTCTACGGCTGTCATTTCCCAAAAATTGGATGAGCCTGATCTACAGCCTCAAGAATCTGGATGAAAATATAGCTTAAAAAAGACGACAGTGCTGGAAATCACATCTTTTGCAACGGTTTAAACTGATGATAAAAATGTTTTAAACATCAGCAGAAAACATGTGAAAAGGGTGCATAGCTCTGTAAACTTCTTTAGCAGGCAACTGGCAAAGGAGTTAGCGGAGCCCTGCTTTAGACCCCAGGCCTCCCCGCTGCTCCTGTCTCAGGCTGGCTGGGGCTGCTCCCCTTCACAGGTAAATCTATCATCTTTCCTCATAGCTAAAGAAAGACCATCTCAGCTCAGCGCCTTCAAACTTCTAGATGAAACAGATAATGATAGTTGAGTCAACATTTCCCTTCCCCAGTTCTTACTATGGTGAGCAGGGTTATTACTACAAGGCTGCTGATCAGTGAGATACCGTGGAGGGAGAAGTGTGTGTGTGTGTGTGTGTGTGCGTGTGCCTGTGCGTGGGTGAGAGAGAGAGAGGGAGACAGAAAGAGAGAGGGAGAGAGAAAAAGAAAGAAAGAAAGAAAGAAAGAAAGAAAGAAAGAAAGAAAGAAAGAAAGAAAGAAAGAAAGAAAGGAAGGAAGGAAGGAAGGAAGGAAGAAAGGAAGAAAGGAAGGAAGAAAGGAAGGAAGAAAGAAATGTGGATGTGGATATGTGAGTGTGTGTGTTTGGGAGTGAATGACGGGAAGGGTCATTTCTGCAGAAACTGTCCCAAAAGGCATACGGAAAGGTCAATGCGCTGGAGGCCTGATGACCAGGCTTGTCTCCGGTGACCTAAGGTGAGTATTTTTACCTTTCTAAGTCTCCATGCAATGGCCCAAAGACCCACCCTGCTCTGTGTCCACAGGGCTGCTGTATGAACTAAGTGGGGGGTCAGGTTATAAGAATAGGGTAGAGGGAAGTGGGAAACAGTGGTCAGACCCCCTCCTTCCCAACTGGGACTGAGAAACTGTTGGAGTCGGTTAATTGATTGATAATATTAAAACGAACTCTGGTGTGGCCCTTACCATGTGCCAGGCACTGTTCTAAGTGCTTTATAATATTAACTCCTTTAATCTTCACAACAGTCCCGTGAGGCAGGTATTATTATTAGGCCTATTTTGCAAATGCCAAATCTGAGGCACAGAGTGGCTACGGGGCTTGCTGAAGGCCGCACAGCTGGTGAGTGACGAAGCTGGCATTCAACTCCAGGCAGCTGCCTGTGGCGGCCTTCTCTCCCGGTGCCCCCGAATCTCTCTCTCCCACCTCGTCGCAGAAAGCATTCGAATGTGGAGATGCTAGGAGGGAAAGGAGGGCCTGTCTTCCCCTGAGGGGCAGGTCTCTTGTCTCAGGGCAGCCGCACAGCTAAGCTGATCGTGTCCTGTTGAGGATCCCTGCCCCGGATCTCATAAAAGCACTAGATTTGGAGAAATGTTTTTACCACCGTTGGGTAAAGAGGCCGGGCATTAACAAGACCCGAAACAACCTCCCTAGAGCAAGATGACAAATTTCACTCCATCAAAGCTGAACTCTTCTGTATCGCGGTGATTGAAACTGTAAGTGCAATAATTAATAGCAGGTAACATTTATTAGGCATTTATATAAAGCCAGTCCCTGCCTTTATATGCTTTATTTTATTTAATCTTGTGAGGCAAGTACTCCTACTATTTCACTGTGCAGTTGGTGCAAGTCGGACAGGAGAGTTAAGGAATTTGTCCAAGGTCACACAGCCAGGCAGTGGGAGCGTCAGGATGTGAGCCCAGGTAGTCTAGTCTCAGAACTTGCATTTTAAATCCTTAAAACAGAGAAACTACCTCCAAACAATAAAAGGCCCGAGAGAAAAATGGGCAGGGGACGCTCAGCTTCACTGGGAATAGGATGCAGATAACAACATCAGCGAGACGTCATTGGTTTTCCAACCATTAGATGAACAAAAATAAAAGAATCGATCCTATCAAGTGTCACAAGGGTGCTGGCATATGCTTCCACGCAAGTGTAAATCGATACAGCCTTTTTTGGAGGCCTATTTTGGCAGTTAGCTATTAAAATTATAAATGCCATTGACACCAAAGACCATTCTCTGTGGAGTATTAGGTCGAACCATATTAAATTCTCGTTTTGTAGGTCAAAACTGCCCTAATTTCCGCAATTGCCAGTGGCTCCATCCAATACTGGAGGAGTGGGAGGGGCTGGAACCTGAGCTGAGCGGAATCCGGATACTCTTTGGGCTCAGGGAATGTCAATCATATGTGCTCAATGAATGGAGACCCAAGTGGTGGGCGGGGTCCTCCAAAGCCGGAGGCCCTTGGATGGTGGGACCAGGTGGGGAGGATCCAGACTTTCCCCTCACCGCCGGCGGACCCGCGGAGGCCTGGGACACTTCCTCCCGGGAGGGCGGAGGCGATTTATTTAAGGTACAGAAGCGGTGAGGGTACCTATCCTTGAGGTAGAGCCCTGCAAAAACGCGGCAGTTTCTTTGTCTTCACAGAATAGCCTACATATTCATTAATCCAGCCGCCAGTTCTCAAAAGGATTTACTTTAAAAAGTGGTATGCATACCGCTGACAGTGTCAGGGGAATGTTTTACCTACTTAGGAAAACCAGCGCATTTCCAGCCTCCAGGAATCACTGTGCACATTCTAAATGGTGCTCGTCTGCCTTCCCTAGAGGGCCCGGGCAGACCCTTCTGCTACCCTCTGCCACCCTCCACCCTCAGCAGGGGTGTGACCGCAAAATCAGACCAGTCCCAGCATCGGGCTCAAACAGGGCAGGAGTTCTGGTAAAGCTAGGGCTCTGGTGTGCCCTGACCACTGGCCGCTCCGTGCCTGGCTCCACGGTCACATCTATCTCACCTTTAGGCAGCCTCCAAGGGCATATGGGAGTGGGCGTGGGGGTTGTTGAGTTCACCAGCGCTGGGGATCATGATGCTCAGGGAGGTGGCGTTAGTAGCCCACGGCCGCACAGCCCAGCCCACTGACTTTAGGCAATGGGTTATGTGCTAGGAGAGGATTGGGGGGGTTCACCTTATTCTTTCCTCTTTTTGGCCTCAATCCACTCACTGCCAAGATGCCCTTCTGTGGGCTTGTGGGGCCCATCTGCCCCCCTACCATTGGGGGAGATGCAGGGCTGCCCCTTGCCTGTCTTCTCCAGTCTTCACCGTCTGCCTGCTGCTGTCTGCACCTGTGTTTGGCTACCTGGGCGACCGACACAGCCGCAAAGCCACGCTGAGCTTTGGAATCCTCCTCTGGTCAGGAGCGGGCCTCTCCAGCTCCTTCATCTCCCCCAGGGTAGGTGCCCTCACCCCTGCACAGGCCCCAGGGAACTTTCTCCCGCTGGCTCCCTGACAGCTGGGTGGGGCTGCCTCTGTTCCCATCAAGGCGCCAGGCTTGCTGGGGATTGCCTTCCAGGCTGGGAGAGGAGCCCATTAGGCTTGACTGATTGCTTGATCAATTGATTTGAGAGAGAGAGAAACATTGATATGTTGCTCCACTGACCGGTGCATTCATTGGTTGACTCTTGTATGTGCTCTGATGGGGATGCAACCTGCAACCGTATTGGGACAATGGTCCAACCAAATGGCTACCCGGCCAGGGACGGCCCGTTAGGCTTTCTTAACTGGAGCCTTCCTCTCTTGCACCTCCCGCTGCTGCTGATGGCTTCATTTCCGCCCACTGTGCTGGGGTGGGGGAGGGGCAACAGCTGCGGTGCTGGGGAACTGGCCTGGTTAGCAAAAGCAATGCTCTGGAGAAGGGCTCCTCCGGCCTGGGGGCCGCCGGCAGCTTCAGGCGCCAGCAGGGGGCACCCGTGTGATTTCGGGGAACCAGGGCTGGGAGCATAGCAAGGTGCCTGTAGCTGGAGCCCCTCTGACAAATCTTTGAGTCCCTGCCCGTGGGTGATTTCTGGAACCCATCCTGCTCTTGTGCCTGCCTGCCCCAGTATTCCTGGCTCTTCTTCCTGTCCCGGGGAGTCGTGGGCACCGGTACTGCCAGCTACTCCACCATTGCGCCCACCATCCTGGGCGACCTCTTCGTGAGAGACCAGCGGACCCGGGTACTGGCCATCTTCTACATCTTTATTCCTGTTGGAAGGTTTGTATCACCCTGGGTCCACTTCCCGGGGTTGGTAAACTGAGGCCCCAAAGAGTCAGGACAGGGGCTGGGCTGGGGAAGACACATCAGACTAGGAGGGCTGGCATTTAAATCCCACTGTACCCCTTCCTCACCAGGTCACTTTCCCTTTCTGCACCTCAGTTCCTCATCTGTAAGTGAGGACCATAATCCTGGTGGGCTGTGATGAGGATTAGAGAAATAAAGGTGCTCCCTACTCGCTAGTATACTTGGTGTGGGTGGGGGGACGGGACGGGGAGAAAGAGCAGTCTGGCAGTCTCCCTGTTGAGGGGGGCGCAGCTCTGGGAGGTGAGGCAGGGACGTGCATTAGGGCCAGGCAGTGCACCCCACAGAGGGGCAGGACAGAGTGGGATTTCCAGCGAGGCCTCTGAGCTCTGACCCTGGTTTCCTGAAATCTCTGACTCAGGCAGGGCTGAGCCTGGGGTAAGGGAGGGAGTCCTCATAGAGGGCGACGGGGGACAGTGGCACCGGGGATGGTGCTAGGAGCCAGAGGTCCTAGCCAAGTCACCGGCAACTTGACCTAGGGCAGTGGACATCTGGGCCTCACGTGGCTCACTTTTCCCAGTGAAAGGGCTGAGCCGAAGAGAGCCAGCTGCCTGCGTTGAGGGCACCTTGTCCAGGCCGGCCTGGGGGCCCTGGGCCGCCGCTCAGCCCTCACTGCCTGTCCCCCTTACCCCTCCGTTACAGTGGCCTGGGCTACGTGCTGGGGTCAGCTGTGAAGGCGCTGACTGGGAGCTGGCACTGGGCCCTCCGCGTGAGTCCAGCTTCCTTTTCTTCCTTCTGCTTTGCCCCTGGGCCGACAGGGACTTTCCAGCCTCCGGTGGCCTTAGCCACTTGGCATGTTACCCGGCGCCATGGGAGGTGGTCAGACGTCACCAGCTTCAGACATTTGGGGCCTCACGTGGGACGTGGGTGTGGAAGTCGTGGCCCTGGGTTCAAATCCTGGCTGCTCAGTTTGCTAGCTGTGTGACCTAGAGCAGTCACCTCCCTCTTGGGAGCCTCACTTTGACAACTTGTAGAACGAGGGAGTAAAACGCTGCCTTGGGGACTCTTGAGGATTAATGAGACAAGAGACAGAAAGATACTAGGGCAGGACCGGCGGGGCAGATGGAGGGAAAGGGGGCAGTTATGGCCACAGCAGGTACTCCGGTGCTCAGCCATGTCGGGCTCAGTGCTCAGATAGGGTAGTGTCTGTACTGGCCAGACAGCTACTAAACCAACTCCCAAGAGGACGCTGCTTCCCAGAGAGGCTTCACTGGCAGAGGTGATGGGGCGAGAAACAGTGCTGTGTTAGGTTCTGTGTAACTAGCACCCAGGACACGACCTGTTTGCCTCCCTGCCCCCAGGGCACAAAGCACCCCAAGGGCCTGGACCACAGAGTTCTGTTACCTTAGGATCTCTGGGCTACAGGGGCACGTGGCACTGAGTTCCCCGGGCCCTCCTATCCCTAGATCATGCCCTGCCTGGAAGTTGTGGCCTTGATTCTGCTCATTGCGCTGGTTCCAGACCCACCCCGGGGAGCTGCTGAGAAGCAGAGGCAGGTGGCCCCGGGGGCCCTGAGGAGCAGCTGGTGGGCAGATGTCAGATACCTGGGGAGAAAGTGAGTGTTCCTGCTCCTTCCTGCCTGTCACCCAAAACTCCACTGTCTGCCTCAGCATCCCTGGCCTCCTGCTTTCTGCCTCCAGGGAGCCAGCCCCCTGCGACTGGAGCCCCCTGTGACCATCCAGCATTCATAGCCCTTTTCCTCTTCTGAGCTCCCACTCACCAACTGAGATGCCCCTCTCTTACTCCGAGGCCCCCTTCCCCCAGCCACGTGACAGCAGCAGCACAGGGCTGAGAGGGAGGCAGGGAGAAGGGAGGGAGGTAGCATGAGCTCCAGCTTTGGCTCTGCCACTGCCTTATCCCTAAGTGACCTGAGACTTGGAGCCTCGCTTCCCTCATTTATTCAATGGACAGAATCCTCCAGCCCTGCCTGCTTCTCAGGGTCGCTGGGAGGATGCTGGGAGGATGCCTCTCTGAGCCTCACGGGAGTGCATCTATCCTCTGTTCCAGGCCTGGTCGGGGAGGCAGACAGGAGTCAACTGCACTCCCAGGCCTCATGATTTACCAAAATGTGGAGCACGAACAGCACCCAACTCTGTCTGTTCCAGAGCCATGAGGCTGGTGGAGGGCAGCCAGAGGAAGGTGGGGCGGCAGGTTCAACCTCCTGCAGACTGTGATGCTGGATGTGGGCCTCTCAGGATGGGGGAGCTGGTCCCGCAGAGAGGAGGGAGGAAGGCAGAGCATGAGTAAAGGGGTGGAGATGGGGTGTGCAGGCTCTCAGGGGATGTTGGGGGGAGGATACGGAGCCTGGAGCCCACCTGCGTGCCCAGATGACCTCAGTGCCCAGGAGATGGGAGAAGGGGAGCCCACAGGAGCAGACATCCCCTGTGGCCCCAGCCCTCTCCCAGCCTCAGCCAGGGTGCTTTCTTTTGCAGCTGGAGTTTTGTGTGGTCCACCCTTGGAGTGACAGCCATGGCCTTTGTGACTGGAGCCCTGGGCTTCTGGGCCCCCAAGTTTCTGTTCGAGGCCCGTGTGGTGCATGGGCTGCAGCCTCCCTGCTTCAAGCAGCCATGCGACAGCAAGGACAGGTGAGGGTCCTCTGGGAGCCCTGGGCACCTGCCCAGGTTAGGGGAGCTCTCAATGGGGAAGTCTCAGGAGGTTCTGGGAGCCGAAACTCAGTCTGTCCAGGCACATGGCGCTCTGTGAAGAGACCGCAGAGCTGGGGAGCTGGCTGGCAGGCAGTAGGCCACTTCTGGCTCTGGTTGAGGCCCTACTGCGCTGGGTGTCCAGAGGCAGCTCCCTTGTCCTCCCTTGGCCCCTGTCCCTGTATCCCCTCTCCTGGGCTGCTGTGGAGGTCCAGAGGGCACTTGGGGTGGGGGCAAGAATGAGGGGACTCAGGCAACCTTCCTTCAAAGGGACCCATAGTGTGAGGTCATGCCATTTTGCAGATGGCACGCCGAGACCCTGGAGGCCTTGTTACTCTTCTGGCTCAGGGATTTCCCCGGCGCCAGTCGAGGCGCTGTGAGTCCGGGAAAGCCGCCGTGCTCAGGGAATGCCTGCCCTCCCCACCCCATTCTCCAGGGACTCCGTGGCCTCCTGAATGACAGGGCACATCTCAGTCCTCTTTGACTTGCTCTCTTCTCCTCCTTGAGCCCCTTAATCCTCGTTTCCTCCTCCTCTCCAGCGGACGCTTCTCAGCCCCCTGTGGTGCCCTCCGTCTCCCTGCCCCGTGGGCTCCTCATGCTCACTGAGGCCTCGGTGGCACCAGTCCTCTGCCCGGAAGCACGTCTGCCTCCCTCTCCCCAGCCTCCTCCTCATGCCCAGGTACCAAGAGTGAGAGCTTCATGTAGTTTCCAGGATGTCCTGGGCCCTCTCCCTTGTTTGTGCCTTTGCCCAAGCCATGCCCTCTGCTCGTAGCTGCCCTCCCTTTTCTCACCGTCACTTCCTAAGCTTCGGCTGTCGTGCAGGCCCTAAGCTACGCATTCTACATGAAGAAGACCCTCTGAGGTTCTACAGGAATTAACCCTGTTATTCCTGGGTTACAAAGGAGGAGATGGAGGATCAGAGAGGTTAAGTGACTTGTCCACGGTCACCCAGAGAACAAGTAGTAGAGTTAGGATTCAAACCCATCTTACTCCAAAGTTGGTACTTCCAAGCTCCACATCCTATCGCCTCCGGCGACTGCCCGCATTACTGTGCACTGACTTGGACATCTCTCCACTTAGCTGGGAGCAGTTTCCTGGCACACACACCGTGGGTGCTCCAGGAAGGCGTCCAGGGAGTGATGAATGGGTGCATCAAATGAGACTGCTGCGTCCGCCTTGGTGCTCCAGCTAGATTGTTATCTCCCTGGAGGCAGAGACAGTCCGGAAAGCCCCCAGCAGCTTGAAAAAGCGGGGGTTGGGGCGTGAGGCGGGGAGAATAAGGCTCAATCCTACGTCAGGCATTAACTGGCTGTGTATTCCCTGGGCAACTCCCTTCCCCTGTTCTCAGCTTCCCTCGGCTTCCTAACTCATCTCCTTCATAGAACCCATGTGAGACACTGACGCGGGAGTTTGTGTTGTTGTCCTGAGGCTGATGTCACGGATTACCACACTCCGTAGCTTAAAAGAACAGAACTTATTTTCTCATAGTTCTGGAGGTCAGAAGTCCAAAATGGTTTCCCTGGGCCAAAATCAAGTTCAGCAGGGCCACGCTCTCCGGAGGTGCGACGGGCGAAAGAGGCAACCTTTCTGGCCTCTTCCAACTTCTGGTGGCTGCAGGCATTGCCTGTGGCTGCTTCTCTCCGGGTTCTAATCTGCAGCCACACTGCTCCTTCTCTTCGGTCTTGGCTCTTCCTCTGCTTCCTTCTTACAAGGACACTCGTGGCTGTGTTCAGGGCCCACTAAACAAGGAAGGGTAATCTCTCCATCTCAAGATCCTTAGGGTGATCATATTTTGTCATATGAGGTGACATCACACGTTCCAGAGAAAAGGATGAAGACATCTTAGGGGCCATTACTCAGCCTACTACGGAGTGGGCAGGAGGTCCTGGGGTTGAGATTGTGCACAGACCCTAGCTACTGATGCACCCTCTGTGGGTAGGATAAGCCTTCAGGTGAGGGTGGGGTGAAGGCAGGAAGCTGTAGGACACAGGATTCTAGCTTGGCCAGAGGGAAAACTTCTGACTCTCAGAGCTGGCCAAATGGAAGGGATTGCATGGGGGTAGTGAGTTTCCCACCATTGCGGGTATGTAAGTGGACGTTGGACAGCTGCTTGCCAAGATCACTGTGCAGAGAATTAACATAGAACTTGCAGGCCTTTAAGGACCCCCACTCTTGGCTCTAAGAGTCTGATACTGAGAAGGCGCTGTGGAGGTAGAGGGGCTTGGTGGCTGGGTGTGTCCTCTGGCCACACCTTCTGCTCAGGGCTGATGGGGGGGGGACCCCCTGTCCACACTGCCTGTCTGGTAATCAATCCTAAGTCTCACAAAGGTCTCAAGAATCTGCCACGAGTGGCTCAGACCAAGGGCTCAGAAGTAGATATTACTCATCCAGGATTCTGGGTCACTTGACAGGGCTGAGCTGGAATCTTGCACAGCTTGGAAGGATGGGAAGATGCAGTGAGCGCCTTTAAACTGCCTAAATACCCACGTGTTTCTGCAGGCAGAGGGCCAGGAGGCCCTGGTCCTGCCCACGGGGGCTGTGTGCCTTCAGGCCAGTTCCTGCCCTCTCTGGGCTTCAATACTCTATTCTATAAACCAAGGAGGTGGGGCAGAGGAGCAAACCCACTGGTACTCAGCCTGCGGAGTGGACATTTTACAGATGTTTACAGGAGAGGTGTTTTTGAAAGTGGCAGGCAGGATTCAAGGAGGGAGGGTGTGTGGCATGCCTAGAGAAGGGCTGAGCACGTCATAGGAACTCAATAGATAAATGTTCCGTTGCCTCCATTCCCATTAGCACTGAGGGCCAGAATATTAGGAGGGTGGGGCCAGACTGGGAGGGAATTGAGATTTTCGAGGGGGACAGTTCTGTGTGGTAAGAGGTTGGAGGTTACTGGGTTGAGGAAGGCTGGGAACTGGGATGCCGGGCAGATCACCACCTGGCCAGCGGGATCCCCAGGATGAGACAGGGAAGGGGATGGAGGAGGGAGACCACCAGGCTCCCTGGTCAGGCTCCCGAGGAGGCAGGGGAAGGGGCCCGGGGCCCCATTTTATTTGGGTGCCAGATCATACACGGGGGCAGGTGGCTGGACCCCTCTCCTGATCCCACCCACTGACCAACCCCTCTGGGCTCTTTCCCATCAGCCTGATTTTTGGGGCACTGACTGTCGTGACTGGCATCATTGGGGTTGTCCTGGGAGCAGAGGCTTCAAGGAGGTACAAGAAAGTCACCCCGCGGGCCGAGCCTCTCATCTGTGCCTCTAGTCTACTTGCTGC
>PVKM010021860.1:0-22286 GCA_004027735.1 Carollia perspicillata | reverse complement strand
GAGACTACAATTCCTGAACTATCTATATAATTAAATGGCTAGAATTTACAGGTTTACATGTGGATCATGGCAGAAGTCAAGATTAAAACAAACTTGTGGGGTGGATTTATAGGCCTGAAATCAGGGTCTGAAACACTGTTTCAGCCAATGTGGTTTCATTGAAGGTAATTTTCTTCAGAAAGGTGTACTGGATTTATTTTTCCTAGGATTCGAATACACATTTAGCTACTTCATCTTTCCTTCCATTTTCTATTTTCCCCATGGGATTCTGAGAGAAGTTCATCTCAAAATAAAACAGCAAGTTACTTCTAACTAGTTCTTGCCTGTGTATTTTCTAGGCAGGCATTTTAAAAACAGAGCTTGCCAGAAAAGCAGCTCAAGTTTCAGGCACTGGTTTGAAATCAATAATGTATATTTCTTAAATAACCAGTTTTTCTCACTCAGAGAAAAATGTGTGAATTAGGGGATTGGATTTGAAATAACCCCCAAACTGATCACAACCTGGAAAGCATCATGTTAGGGGAAAACTGAGGAGCAGTACAATTGTAATTAGCAAAATGGCCAGATTCAAAATAACACAGCAAAGAGGCTGCCCTGTTTAGCCAGTGTCTCAGTGTTCTTATCACTAATGAACATTGGTCTGTCTTAACTCTTTTACTTTGCAGCACTGACCAGGTCCTCTGGGTTTAACACTGTGAATGAGGCAGGCTGGGGGAGACATGTCCTTTCTTCTGGTCTGCAAGAGAGACATGTCACCCAGGATGCTGTGGGCTATAGGAAACTTGTGGTAAGCAGAATTCTAAAGACGTGCCCCTCAAGACTCCTATCCCCTAGTTGTTCACTCAAATACTAATATAGCTACAGGTGCAAAGGGGCGTTGTAGATGTAGTTGTGTTTACAAATCAACTGACCTTGCTGGATTATCTAGGTTATCCGGGTGGGCCCAATGTGATGACATGAGTCCTTAAAGTCAGGAGAAGGCAGAAGGGTCAGTAAGAGAGATGAGGCAGAAGAGGAGGCCTGGGGGATCTCAAGTGTGAGAAGAACTCAATCTGCCTTTGTTTGCTTTGAAGATGAGGAAGAGGTGGCCGTAGGCCAAGGATTACAGGCAGCCTCTAGAAGCAAACTATGACTCCCCAGTAAGGGGACAGGGATCTCAGTCACACAAGAGTACAGAAATTAGTGTGGCCAATAACCTGAATGGTCTTAGAAGCAGATTCTTCTGCAGAGCCTCTGGAAAGGAGCACAGCTCTTTGATATTGTCCTGTGACACGGGAACCGGAGAAGCCACACTGTGTCCAGACTTCTGACTCACAGACACTGAGTTAATAAATGGGTGTTGTTTTAAGCTTAAATTTGTGGTAATTTCTTTAACAGCAAAAAAGGACTAATATAAAACTGCTGAAAATGGCAAAAAAAACTAGATAAATTAATTTTCTAATTAGTAGTTAATAGATAACTACACAATAATAGGATCAGAGTTAAGGAAGGCCTTAGGTTGACTAATTCTGTAGCACAATGACATCATCAAGAACTGGGCTTTTTTCCACTTCTCTTTTCTGCCAACTTTAGTGTTCAATTCATCCTCAGACTTGTAATGAATGAGAAGGCTGCAGCAGTTCTGTGCATTGCACCAAATACCAAAACATGTAGATTAAGAAAAGAGATCCTTTCTTTTGTGCTTTTTCTCTATGAGTGAAGAAGCCCATCACATGAATACTGGTCTGTGCCAGAGTTTCCTTGTTGTTCCCCTACACCCACCTTCCCCATCTTCCTCAACAACAACACCCAGATTTTTAGCTGGACACTGACTGCCCAGTATAAAGATTTTTATGACTAGGTATGGTCATGTGCCTGAGTTCTAACCTCTGGAATGTAAGAGTTGAGAAGCAACTTTAAAGGCAGGGACATGCTCTCTTCCACCCTTTCCTCCTGTTTGCTGGTTGGCTGGAAGTTGCCTATAAACGGCTGGAGTTCCAATGATGATCTTGGAGCATATGGTGACTTTGGGAATGGTAGGCATGCATGGTGGAGCAACAGGATAGAAAAAAATGTCATACTAGGTTTAGGTGATGACCTTCAGACTCCTTGAACACATTTAAGGTTTGTGTTAATTGTAGTTAAATCCAGTCCCAAGTAATGTGCCCTTCTAGTTTCTGTGACTGGTTATAGGTCTGACAAAGGGGTAGAATGACCACGATCAGTTGAGACTACTTTTCCAAGCTGTAATGGATGCTGGGTGTCCACCTGTTTTGTGCTCTAGGAGGTCAGTGGACTACATCAAGAAGGTAAATCATAGGTGAATACTCTTGTTCTTAAGGGGTCTCTCTTTCAAGGGATGATAGATTGTAGGCTCTGGGATAAATAGTCTTTATAGTCCCATATAAAAGGATTGTATAACCCAAAAGAATCTTGCTGGAGAACATTACTGTTTCTTATTGAATGGTCAAGTTGGGAACCTCATTAGCTAGACATTAAAATGTGCATATATTGTGCCTTACCTTGGGTTTTCTCAGGAGCTGACTTACTGATAGAATTCACATGCAAGCAGTGCGTTTGTCAGATACAGGGACCAGCCTTAGGAGAAGGGGATATGTGAGACTGGAAGGAAAGGAAGCTGAGAAAGAGTGTGTTTTCAAGCCAATTAGCATCAAGGGTGCTGGAAGTGGAAAATAGCAAGTCCCTGCCTCTGAGTTATTCCACCTGAGCCCCCTCTCAGGGTATCAGCAAGCTAAGAATACATCTACTGCCAGCACTCGTTGGTTGAGAGCTGCTCCAGGCATTTGGGTTGGGGAGTGTGGTTTGGAAGAAAGCCCTCAGGTGGAGAGATCAGATGCCTGCACAACAGAGTGTATGGCTCTAATAGCTTCTGCAACACGGTATGTACATTCCAAGGGGGTTATTTACATGCCCGTCCAGTAGTACCTATCTTTGTATGTACCACTGAAAGTGGGGAATCAAACTAGGAATGAAGAGATGAATTATATCCTACCTTGGAGAACTGTTTCAGAAGCTTGCATAATTTTAAAGCAGAAAGGGACCTTAGAGGGAAACTAGTTCTATTTTTTCATATTACTAATGAAAAACCGAGGCCCCAAGGTCTGCCTTAGGGGCAACCCCAGGCCACCTCCCATGTCTTCTGCCTTCGTGCAGCTCAGAATCGACATGAGGGATAGGCATGGGGAAGTTTCTGCTCCCTCCAAATCTCCAATGAATTGTTTCTTCTCTTCTTTTAGATGGACAATTGATTTTTTAAAAATTTTAGTGTAACTACAATTTCAAGTCCCACTTTGATCCAATTTAAGCCATATGGACACTCTTATCCCCTTTTGACTTAGAAATTCCAGCGTATTTCTTGGTCTAGAATTCCTGAATTGTTTTCCAGTCTGGTTAAGAAGAAAATAGAAAGTGGCTTAGGTTAAATAAATAAACAGCAATAACTCCTTTGAAGTTACTTAGACATTAAATAGCATTTGAGAACTGATGAGAAAACTTTCAAGGAAGAAAAAGGCAAAAACTAGTTTATACCTGAAGAGGAATTTATTCTGTTGAGTTGATGGTATGTTGGCAGGCATCTCAACACATGGAAGTGATATCTGGGTTCCTGGTTTCAAAAAGTTCAAAATCCTCTCTGCACAGGCAGGGTTTTTCCACGTGTGGTGGTACAAGTCGGTCAGGTAGTACTTTCTTGTTTTTGATAACAAAGTGATGATAACATCTCACTTGAGGACAAGCCTAACTCATCATCAAGAATGCTGCCTATGTTTGGCTTTTAATTGGGTCTTTGTGAGGCGGGTCAGGCCAATAGATATTACTATCCCCACTTCGGAGACTGAGAGGAAATGAGGGCCTGAAGATCCCTGGCCCAGTACTGGGAGCTGGCGTGGCAGCCAGATCTCCACTTACAAGAGAGCGCCTGAAGTGCCAGCTAGTTGGCACTTTAACCCAAGTAGTCCCAGAGATGCTGTTTTTGTGCTTGCATGCATAGCCTTGTTCTCATCAAGGGGAAGTTGTGATTCTGCCTAAGACTATCTTGTTGCTTACCCAAGGCAAGGACATGGGTCAGTGAGTCTTTTGAGGACTCTTTTGATTATTCTATTCTATTTACTTATGAATTTTAAAATTAAGAAATTGTGTGACTTTGGAATCCTGTAGACCTGGGATCTGCTATTTACTCAAGAAGTGATTTCCAAGATCTATAAAATGAGATCTCTATGAGAATAACATGTTTAATGATGCAAACCATTTAGCATCATGCTTGAGTACCGCATGTCCTAACCATGGCATGTCCTGTCATTTCTGTCTTCAAACACTATATCTAGAATTTAACCACTTTACCACCTCCACCTACTACCTCACTCAAAGGCATCACTGTTCCTCACTTGTAGTGATAGCTCCTATCTAAACTATGTTCTCACCTATTCCTTCCCTCCACTTTATTGTCAACATACAGGCCAGAGTGAATCCCTAATAATTTGAGTTGAATTATGAAGAAACTCAAAGCCCTCCAGTGGCTTCCTGTCCCACCCAAGTCCAAAGTCCTCACTGTTGCTGCAGAGTCCCAAGTGATCTGTCCCTTAGCTACCTCTGCCACATCTTCTCTTCGCTTCTCATCCCCTCTTTCTCTGTTCCAGATGCTGTCTTCTTTGCCATTCGTCAAGCTGAGCAAGTTCCTGCCTCATCCTATCTGCATTTAATGTTCTTTCTTCTTGAGAAAAGTTTTCTTCAGATTTACTACTTTGTTCCCTCCCCCACTTCCTTTGGGTTTCTGCTTGGATATTACATTACCCATCACCTTCCCAACCTTCTATATTTTAATGTATAATATATATATATATTAATTTCACATTAATTTAGTCGATAGATGTTCTGTGTATATGTGTGTGTGTGTGTGTGTGTGTAACTTGTTTGGGAGAGACACACTCAGTCCATAGCAGGCATTTAAAAAAATTGAGAGAGAGGAACAGAAGGAGGGAGGGAGAGAGACACAGAGCAACACTGATGTGAGAAAGAAACATGTATTGTTTGCCTCCTACACGTGCCCCGGGCCATGGATCAAACCCACAACCCAGGTATGTGCCCTGACTGGGAATCAAACCTGCAACCTTTCGGTTCATGGATGATTCTGCAACCAATGGAGCCATCTGGGTAGGGCTGTTCTGTCAATATTTAAGATGGATAGTAAATTGTAATAAAAAGAATAGGTAACATTTATTGAAGTCTTGCTATGTGCCATGAATTTTGCTTTCCTTTGCAGGTGGCCATCTCTCTTCTCAGTGTACCCCGTCATGTGCAAAAGATCTTAGCTCGGGTGATGCCTCCAACAAGAAACCTTTTATTAGTCAAGCCAGAAGTGATTCCTCACTACTCTGTATTCCCTCAGTGATCAATTTGTACCATTCACTTTCCCCTTGTGTTGTAGAGCTTTTAATAAATGTCTTCTCTTGCCCTGACTGGTGTGGTTCAGAGGGTTGGGCATGGTCCTGCAAAAGGTCACCAGTTTGATTCTTGGTCAGGGCATGTAGCTGGGTTCCTGGCCAGGACCACCCCCCACATCAATGTTTCTCTCCTACCCTTTCTTCCTTCCTCTCTCTCCAACAGTACATAAATAAAATTGTTAAAAAATAAGTATCTTCTCTTAAGGTACAAAAGTCAACCAAATACATCACTATGAGACTATATGAGTTTAAGGTTGACTTGTATAGAGTTATCTCTATGGATCCATGGGTCCATATCATATAAATATTATAAACTTAAATATTTATGAAGAGTTCTTGGAGAAACAAGGGCCATTTCTTCTAAATTCTCTACAGTAATCCTGCATTTCTCTACTTATCTTCTCCATACTTTGTTTACCATGTCCTAGAAAAACTAGTAACAAAATATTTTTTCTAGTTATGTTATTTTCCAAAATATATTAGAGAGAAGAACACTTTTGGGTGTTGCAGTTTCCTTTTGGGCTATTAGAGTAGCTATATATTCAGGTAATTTTTTTGTGATCAAAAATGACTCGGGTGCTGAGCTGAGTCCTCAGGGAGACCCTCTCTGCATACACAATGTAAAAAATAAACAAACAAAAAAAATCAAAACCTTCCAAAATCTTTTGGGTTGCTAGGCTTAGCAAATAAAAATACAAACCACTAAGTTAAATTTGAATTTTAGATAGACAACAAATAGCACTTTAAGTATGTCTCATGCAATATTTGGGACATACATACCCTAACAAATTATTCATTACTTATTTGAAATTCAAATTTAATTGGGTGTCCTGCAATTTATCTGGCAACCCAGCTGCCATAGACACTGTTGTGGTAGCCTGTTTTACTATCTCCATGGGACTTTCCACTATCAGAAATTGTGTCTGTTCTGA
The DNA here is from genome assembly GCA_004027735.1 of Carollia perspicillata. Classification (NCBI taxonomy): domain Eukaryota; kingdom Metazoa; phylum Chordata; class Mammalia; order Chiroptera; family Phyllostomidae; genus Carollia; species Carollia perspicillata. The sequence continues at coordinate 15,916 of PVKM010021860.1, read as the reverse complement.
CTCTCCCCCTGGGATAGGAGCTCCATGAGGGTAAGGGCCCTCTTTCCCCTGTTCAACAGCTGCATTCCCATAGCCTACTGGTAGTGCCTGCATAGTAGGCACTCTCAATAAATATTTAAGTATTTGTTATTTAAAGGTAAGAAAAATAGAAAAATTAAAGGCTTAGACAGTTTGGTAACACGTCGATGGCATACTGCTAGCTAAATGACATTGGAATCAGCATGCTGCGAAAAAGCTCAGGGACCTCTTCCATGTTTTCCACCTTTAGGGGTGCAGACGGCAGTGGAAGAGGGAAGAGGCTCTCTTAGAATTACAAGACCCTGGGATGAGTAGATCTGGGGAGAAGCAACGTCTGAGTGAACTAAAAAGTCTTTTCCATGTGCCTTGGTAATGAAGCAAATGAAGTAACCACAGGAAAACGCAACTGAGTGAAGAGAGCAAGATTCTCTTCCTTTGGAATGGGGTCAGAGGCAGTGCACATCCCCCACATTGTCGTCCACTGTAAACTCCCGCAACTTTAGGGTTGGCCTTGTGGTCAGACTTAGGAAATCTCTAGACCTCGATTGTAAGAGAAACTACCAGTGCATATATAAATAAAGAGAGGGGAGAGGTGGATTGAGATGAAGTCAATACAGAACTCTCGTTTTGGACTCAGGGCGCGCAACGGGGCGGGGGCAGCGGTGTTCAGTCCCAGAACTGAATCGGGTTCATTTCTCCGTGAGGACGTTCGGCGTCCCACAGGACCCACCACCGAGGGCGCGTGATCTCCACTCTAGCTCACTTCATCAGACCCAGACGATCGCTGGCGGGCGTGTCTAGGGGCGGCCCGGAGCGAGCTGCCTCGGGAACTGTGGCCGGATTCTAGGAAGCAAGCTGGCTCCGATCCCTACCCAGCTCCACCCGGCTCTCGTCCGCCTGTCCTCCCACCTAGGAGCTGGAGGATGGTCCAGGGGAGCTTCTGCGGGGCTGCAGGTCCCGGGTGTCTTCAGCTCGACCTTCCTAGTTGTGTGAGTCGCGAGTGCGTCCAGTTTAGAGGCAGCCTCCCCAGCCGCTGACAGGTGCTGCCCGAAGGGCGCTGTGTGCGGTCCCTGGTGCAGCTGGACGCGTGCGCCTGGGTGAGCGTAGCTTCTGAGCCCGGAACCAGCCAGGAGCGGGAGGCAGGGCGCGGCCTGGGGGACTCCAGTGGACTGGAGCCGTGGAGGTCGAAGCTAGAAACTTTGCAGGCTCGGCTGCAGGGATTCAGCGCCAGCGCCAGCCCACCACCGCAGGTGCGGGAAGAAGAGGCGGCGCCGGAGTCTCGCCGCCGAAGAACCGCGGCAGGAGCGTCTGTCCCCAGAGCTGGCCTGAAGCCGCCGGGCACTCCCTGCTTCTGCTGCTGCGCCCCCCGCCGCCGCCGCCGCCGCCGCGGGGCTCCGGGAGGGGGCGCAGCCAGGGAGGGCGGTGGGGGAGGAGGAGGAGGAGAGAGGAGGAGGAGCAGGGGGTGGAGGATGGAGCCCCGGGCAGCCGCAGCGGGCTCGCCGGAGCCGGCAGCGTCCTCCTCTTTCCAGGCCCGGCTCTGGAAGAACTTGCAGCTGGGGGTGGTCAAGAATAAGGGCAGTGGCAGCAGCGGGCGCGCAGGGGGCCAGGAGCGTCGCCCTGCGGCCACCCCGTCGCCCTCCCCGCCTCCCCCAGGTGGCAGGAGGGAAGCACTGGCCGGCGTCGGGGGCACGGGCAGTAGGTGGATTGGCTTCAAGAAACGGAAGCAAGTGCTGGACCGCGTCTTCTCCTCCTCCCAGCCCAACCTGTGCTGCTCCTCGACAGAGGCTCTAGAGCCGGGCGGTCCCGGCAAAGCGGAGCAGGGTTCCACGCTGCGCCGCCGGATCCGTGAGCATTTGCTCCCGGCGGGAAAGGGGCCCGCTGCGGCTGCTGGAGCGGGCGGAGGGACGCCTCCTGGCGGACGCTCCCCAGACTCAGCTCCCTCTTCGTCCTCCGCTTCGTCTTCCCTGTCCTCATCTCCCCAACCACCCCCGAGGGGCGATCGTGCCCGAGATGAGGGTGCACGGCGTCGGGGCACGGCGACACTCCTGTGCCATCAGAAGAGTTCCTCCCTGCCGGGCACCACCAACCTGGAGCAGCTTCTGGAGCCGCCTCCGCCTCCAGCAGAGCCAGCGCAGAGCCCGGAGAAGCGGACGCCGGAGAAGGGCGGGGAGCGAGGTAGCAGCCAGGTGAGTTGCTCGTGCCCGGGGCCACGCCTCCAGCTCTCGGCAAACTTGACGTGGTGCGCAGGTAGGGGGCGCGGGCGGGAGCGGGGTGCGTGTGCTAGCACGTAAATCAAACAGTGGAAAGAAAAAGAACATCCAGCTCCTGTTTAGTAAAGATAAGACTCGTACCCTGACATGACTTTTGACATAAATAGCTTTCTGAGTTGCGAATGAAAGTGGAAGTATTCGTGGTAGCCACATAGGAGAGGAATGAAGTTAGATATAATTTAGGGTCGTTTTTGGAGGTGACCTAGGACTCTCCACTATGCCTCAACCTTGTCCAAAGAAAAACAAACCCAACAACGTGAAAAGATTACAACCCTGTATGATGGTGGTGTGGAGAGGCTAGCATTGGAAAAAATGGTTTGCAGGAAGGAATAGAAATCCGGACAGGTGACTTACTTAGCGGTAAACGTGAGGTAATCGCTCGGGGAGTGGGGGGGGAGCCTTAAAGCAGAAGTCTGCGGATTTACCCACACGCTCTTCTTAAAACTTCCTGCCGCTGGGGCATCGCCGCCCAACAAGCGGCAGCTTGAACGTCTCATCTGAGTTAGTCAAAAGTGTCCCTATGCCTTTTCTAAGATTTAATAGTCATGCGAAGCATTTGCGCTTCAAGTATGCTGCTTTCTACATGATGTTGCCTCTGATCGCGCAAGTTTGGTCAGACAAGAATCAGGTAAAAATGTACACGTAGGGCCCTTAAGGCGTTCCACTGAGCGGCTGCTTCTACTCCCTCGATTGTGGAGAGGGGAGGCTCTCCTCTTGTAAATGTTTATCACTCGAGTTAGTGTTAGCAAATATTTTGAAAGTTCCGTTCTGCCAGGGACCTACAGAACTCTTTCCTTTCAATATATCTTAGTTTATTTAAACTCATTATTTTGACTCTGAGTTATTTTTAGGTTAATGACATATACATTCAAACTTTATTTAGCTTAGAGCTGCAATAAACGTAGGCCATGTTTTGAAGGATAAGGTATGAGAATAGATGTGCTTTCAGTTGAAAATTTTTTAGCTTATCAGTATAGTTTCAGAAAGTAAAGCAGAATATGAGTGTTTTATTGTTTAATAAACACATTTGATTGCAGCAACCTGATGTTGCTGATGTTCGAGGAACCACCTGATGTTCTGTTTTAATTATTCTCAGAAGAGTAGGTAGAGATATTATTGACAGAAAGGCTAAATAAACCTACCTCTCCCTTCACCTTGCAAGACAATTGAATAGATTTCTGTTCCAAAAGTAAAGTAAAAAGTCATTTTAAAAGGATGTTTTAAATTCAGTATACATGAATACTATGTATTTAAAGTGTATTTATTTTTGACTGCATACATAATCCTAATTACAAGAATTTTAGAGTGGGGTACTGTTTACATTTATTTTTATGGACTTTTGCCATCAAGAATAATAAAATAAATAATAATGGAATTATTTTGGATGGCAGATATATTACTGCAAATGTTAACTTGCTAAATTACTTTGCAGTTCACTGAAGCAAAACATTTTCAAAGCAAAACCAGCGAATTCTGAATTGATCTTTATGTTTATTTTTACTAAAAAGCTTTCAGACACCATCAGTTTTTATTTTAAAAATATTGCCATGTAAATATGAATTTTGTATTCAGAAGACCTAAATCAATTTTGGAGAAAACACTAAACTAACATTGTTTTGTGTGCCTTCACCATATGCTGGGCACTTGGTAGCCTTGCCTGTTTTAATCCTCAGAGCAATCCTACATGACAGAAGTTCTCGTTGCCATTGTTATGCATTAGGAAACCAATGCTCAAAGAAATGAAAATAACCTCTCCAGGGTCACATGGTTAATAAATGCCAGGGGTTTTATAGTTAAGTCATTCTCCAGCATCTTTTTCCATGACAACTTTTAGAACTTACTGTGTTTCTCAGATGACTTCTGTCAGTCTTTTTGACTAATACTTGCAAGTTTACATACATTCTGGACTTTCTTATTTTCTTCTCCATACCTAGAATCAGTTCTATGATGGATTAGCTATATTAATCTGGTTTTTGTTCTCTGCGATTGATTGTTGCATATCTATCTGTTATATCACATTTACAAATGACATAATTAATTATTCCATCTATAGTTTTAAAGAAGCTTTTCATTATAAAGAACTAGCATTTCAGTGCAGACATAGGAGGAATAAAAAAGCTAAAGTATCTTTCCAAGAATGAGTGAAAGATGGGTGGGGTGTAGGCAGAACAGTAAACCCTGAGGGGCTTTTCCTGCGCTGGACACAGTCCCAAGGTGAGGCACCATTGCTGCTTCCCAACATCTCCTGCTCATGGAGCCTTGTTCCCTGAGAAACAGATAGTTTTCTCTGTTGTGAGCCAGAAATCCAAGTTTCTGTAGCACTTCCTCACCAATTCGGAAGAGAGGAGTCCTCAGCCCTCTCTGAATACCTCTCTGCCCTACTCAAAGGAGCCCGCGCACCTCTCCGAGTGGGGAAGAGAAAGAAATGGAATTGGAGGAATTGGAGAGCTTGATAAGGTGTCCAGAAATAAGCTTACCTTTGCCGTGCCCTTCCAAGTTCCCTACACATCTCAGAGCTCTTTCCTGGCTCTCCCAGCACCTCATCTGCAGAAATACTTGGCCATGGGGAGAGAGTGTGTAGCACATGTAGATTTCAGTTTTACTCACAGTTCGCAGGGACAGATGGGAACACGTGAAAGAAAATACAATAAAAGCATTAAATTCATCTCCAGATTGCCTAGATAAAAAGAACTTTGTTTCAAGGAAGAAAGAAAATTCGTTGCAAAAAAACAAGTCAAATTGCTCAATTTTTCTCGTGTTCTCTGCGTGATTCTGGCACCAGCCACATTCTCCCAAACACTCCCCACCTCTCCATCCCCCAGCCCATCATGAAGCCCCAACAACATATGTGCACATACTCTGACACTGGGTAGAGATGTTAAGCAAAAGCCAAAAATCAAATTGGGTTGCTGGGGAAAGAGATTAGGCAGTCACAATGAATGGTGATTAAAACTGAACAAACTACCTCCCCTACCCCTGCCAGCCCTCTCTCGATTATGTTTTCTTTAGCCAAATATACCTTCGAAACACAATAACACACTTGAGAGTGTCTTGCACATTAAGTAATGTGCATTATTTAAAATAAATTGCCTTGAAAAAAGCAAGAAAGACATCCCACTGATTCTTGTTCACGTGTTGGGCCATATTGTCACACCAGATGCATTTCATTTTCTGCTGCACATTTGGGAAAGATGCTGTCTCAATTTGTGTGTGTATCAAAAATATGCCAATTTTATGTGCTCTGTCTTGATGAGTTACTAAAATTATGTTATGCTAGAATCAGGAAGTCAGTATTTTAGGATGGAGAGTGAGGGATGAACATATTGCATTCTTCAGTGTCTTAACAAAAAAGCTTGTAGTGTTCATGAATGTTAAACTTTTACTGTTTTCCTTTTAGATTCATTTTGTTAAAATTATCTTCATAGAGAAGCAAGAATGTTTTTTTTTCAGTGGGTGAATTGCCCTGGCCAGTGTGGTTCAGTTCGTTGGGCATCATCCCTCGAACCAAAAGGTCGCGGGTGGAATTCCTGGTCGGGGCATGTGCCTGGGTTGCATGTTTGGTGTGCTGGGCACACACTGAAGGCAACCAATCAGCATTTCTCTCTCACATTGATGTTTCTTGCCCTCTCTTTCTCCCTCCCTTCCCCCTCTCCAAAATAAAAAATAAAAATATTTTTAAAAAGTGGGTAAATTATTTAAGAGATGATAGAAATGTTTCAAAACATAGTAACAGGAATATTCATGCATTAGGATGAAATTCCTGAAACACATCTGTATGCTCTGACAAAAAGTGGACAAATATTTTCTAAAATTAAGTCTATATGTGAAATTCATCTTGCTTTGTTAATTGTCTCACCCTTTAAAGAAAGTATTTTCAAAACCTATTTAAAAAGGTGACGAGTTAATTTTTGCTGTCTAGTTTTCAAGTGTCTTTAATATTACTTCAAGGACCATAACTTCATCTTGGGAGGCACAGATTTTAAAAGTATACCTAAGGGAAATGACTGAAACCATTAAAAACTCTAATCACAAAAATGCCTAAAAGTAACATTAGTAGCTTTTTCAAAGTGCGTGTGTGGTGGGTGTGGGGTAGGACATTGTAGAGCAGGGTGTGAAGTAAGTCTGATGTGTGATAGCGTTCTTTACAAACACTGGCATCTTCAGGTCATTCCGGAGTGAGAGGTTTACTTTGGAGTGGAATCGTTCCCTGTAACCTTTGGTTTCTATCCTGCGTAGCCGGCAGATCTGAGTAGAGCTGTAAGTTTTGTACAAATGGAAGTGTTGTAACGCATGTATTGTATGAGGCTGACTTGAAACAAATCTCAGTAAACATTAGCAGTTGCTGTTGTTATTATTATCCAACGGTATATTAAGGTTTTGCCACTGCCACCGTCACAGATGATGGGTGGTGAAAAAAATGGATAGGGAGCTTTGATGGTCCTTTTCATTTAAGTCAAAGTATAAATTATTTCACTTGCTGTGGTGGCAAAAGTAGCTCAAAATTAGCCAAAGCAGTACCAGTGACTCAAAACTTCACATAGTAAAACAAAAGTCATATTACTTTGGCAAGTATGTGCACATTATCACGGAAAAGTGAATGAACACTCTGAGGGATAAAACAGGATTAATAGATTTATAAAGAAAATAGGACAAACATTTCCCTTTCTTTTCTTTTCCCTCTTGTTTGGAAATAAGAGGGGGTTTTACAAAATTAAAGGTGAATAATATATCTTTGGTACTTCAGGACACATATATGGTAATTTCTTTGCTCACAATAATTACCACAATGTCTGCCAGCTCAAGCGGACGAGGAGCGTGTGGTATTCCTGGATAGCAGGGTAAATATCAACAAGATCTGCAGATTCAGAAATTAGGGTCATGCATTTTTGTTGTTGTTGATTCATAGCTATTTACACTACCGTAGCAGACACCTGTTTTGGATAAGCAGACATCAATTTTTTGAAATCTGAAAGTTTTTGTTCTTTTTTTTTCTGGAAAACTTACTATAAATTACATACTTCCCTGCCTCAATAAGCCTAGCAACCTAAATAAAACCTTTTCTTAATAAACAAGGATCATTGTTTGAATCCTACAGACTTTTGGGGGGGTTATTTAATGTGAACGAAATAGGTATTTTCTATAGGTATTGTCCTGGAACTTGCTTTAGGTAAGCTTGCTTGCTTTCCCAAAATTACAGTATAAAGCATACCTATATTGGACATGTTTACTTTTCTATAATTACTGAAAGGTGGGAGGCACCCTTCCTCGAGTCGCTTTTTCCACTTGTCAAATAATCTTTACTGTATTTGTGAATTTTGACTTGTTAGCACCATTAAAACTACCACCTGTTTTCTTTTCCTGCATGATTAACTCTATGTGCCATTTGGATTCCTTGTCACTATCAACCTTTTCTTCACGTGGCTTTTTATAAATCAGGTGGAGACAGTGATAACTGCCCTTCAGCAACTCAAGGCTTTGTGCGAACAGATTTCCCCCTCCACTGTAACCAGCTTTTTATTAGAACTTCTTTTTATCAGTAGATTGTCAGGCCGTGATTTCCCTAATTCTCCAAATGTTTGTATTTAGCATTCATCTGAATGTAAGCAATGTGAAAAACTGTATTTTTCATATAATGAGATTCGAAAGTCCTCCATACTGCCTTCTTAAGAGAACGATTTTCCTGTAAAGTCTCTTTTGTGATATTTTATACCAGCCTATTTCCCATTCTCTCAGGTCTTAGCCAATATGGAAAATTACAACATATAATAGATAAGTGGACCTCTGGACATTTTAGGATTGATGCCACCTAATCCCACTGGTTTTATTCCGAGGGGCCCCTTTAGTATTGGTAATCGCACCCTATTTTGGTTAAGCCTGAGCTGACTACACCAGCCACTGCCAGCGTAGAACTTGGCAAGGCTCGGTACAATTGACCAATTTCATCAGCATTGCAAACGGTTCAGGGAAGACCACTCAATAAATGGTTGCTGAATGAATGATGGTATGAATGGATGGGCCAGAGCTCTTCAGAGATAAGGTCTCTGGAAAAGTTTCAAAATCACTTTGCAGCTGTGTAATGACGTTAATACCTTCTTTTTCCGAGTCTTTTTAAGCCTGGCAGATGTGCTTGACACCCCCCTCTTCTGCCAGGTGGTAGCTTGCCTTTTCTCAGCTTGTCCTTTAATTCTGGGTCATGTCTGCAGGTATGGAGGGAGGACCTGACACCAACTAAAGGCTGCCATTCCGTGCTCACGCGAAGGATGGAGAAGTCGTTCTGTTTCTGAGGTCTCTGGCTCAGGGATGCATTTCTCATTTTTGATGCATAAAACACCAAAGCCTCTCTCCAGAAAACCTACTTTGCTGGCCTACTGTTTTCCCATCAGGAGCGTTTCTTCCCCTGGGGCACTGGACTAAAGCTGATTTTTTCACTGAGCACCATTCACTTTCTCTGTGTCCACACTCCCTTCTCTCCTATTTTTAAAGCTCTCACTACACCTGCTCTTAAGAGCACCACCCTTTTCCTTAGTACCGGCTGCTTTTTTCTTTTTCCCTAATGTCTGTTTCTCCACTTGCAAGACTATTTTTTTGCATCTGGAGCTCTGCTGTCTCTCAGGGCAGCCACTGGTCACGTAAGGCTATTGGCAGTGGAAATTGTGCCGTGAGAGTAAAAAACACACTGGGTTTTGAAGCCTTAGCATAAAGAAAAGAAAGTAAAATATCTAATTAATTACTATTTTTATATAATACTTGCATGTTGAAATACTACTTTGGATACAAGGTATTAAGTAAAATATTATTAAAGTTAATTTCATCTATTCCTTTTCATTGAAAAAATGTGGCTACTAGGCAATTTAAAATGATGTACGTGGCTCATATTTTTATTTTTATTGAACAGCACTGACTTAGCCAGTGTTCAAACTCCATTGCTCAGCCATCAGGGTAAAGAAAATGAGCAACGAGGGCTGGGTGGGGCCCACGGTGAAGCAGGGAGCCCCTGGTCCTTCTCAGCTCCAGCTGGTCACCGTCACACAGTGACGGAGCAGCGTTGCCAGAGTTTCTTCATTCTTTGGTAGAAGCCAGAAATCTGGGATGCTGTGTGAGGTCTCCAGAATCCTGAATTTTTGACAAATAATTTGCATTGTTAAAAACAGCACACAGGCTAAATACAATGTATTTCTGGACTGAATCTAGCTCTCAGTTCGACCTTCTGACTCAGAGGACTCATGTCTGACTTCTCCTCTCCCCTCCCACTGCCAACCAAGAATATGTTGTTGGGGATGTGATGCCTTACAAAATAACTAAACCAGGAGTGGTGGGAGGGAATCCGGAATGCAGTGAGTTGAGGGGTGTGTGGGAAGAAGAGGTGGGGACGGATTGAGGCCGAGCTGTCTGGCTCTCTCCAGGGGATAAAAGAAAGTGGGAGTAGGAGAGTGAGAACAATGTTGAGATGGAATCGGAAAGACTTTTAGTTTAGTTAATTTTTTTTTAATGAATAGCACCTGAGTAGGTTGACAAGCAGAGTGTATAGAGAAGTAGTTGAAGTAAGTTAAAGGGGGAAATGGGGGTCCTCAATCGAATGAGGTCCCTAAGAATGCGTATGGGGGTGAGTAAGGATGTGTGAAAGGGCAGTGATCCTAGAGACCAGGAGAAGTGGTAGCCTCAGCTAGAAGGTGGCGGCAGGTTAGCTGCAGGCTTGGTGGCAGCAATTTGAGGGTGTTTCCACCTGATGGCCTCTGCGTTGTTTCAAAGTGTGGTCAGGATTTAGGTACAGGGGGAAGGGGGAAAGAACTGGCCACAGGCACAGAGATGAATAAGTGCCCTGTGTATTCAAGAAGTAGGGAGTCAGCATTGGGATGAGGCCTGGGGTGTGGACATGGGGAGAGTGGGAAATAAAGGTGTGCAGGAGAGCACGCGAGGCTGAACAGTGTGTGTAGGCTATCCCCAGGCAGCAGCAGCGACCCCTGGCGGCCTTTGAGTGGGGGAGACAGGGTCAGGTGAGCCTTAGGAGGGTCAAGTTGGCAGCACAGGCAGGAGGCCATGCTGAGCCCACAACAGTCCCTGAGAGCTGGGCTTTGACCTGGTCTGGGGGCTGGGAAGATGGAAAGATTGGAAAGACCAACCTATGGCTGAACCTTCAGGGAAAGAAAAAGGGGAAGGAATCCATCAAAGCACGCTTTTCCTTTTCCTTTTGCCTTTGATCTGTTTTGGTTCTGTTCAGAAGCGCTTTCATTGCAAGGTCCTTTTCTTGAAGAGGGAGAGGGAGGGTTGAGGTTTGAATCTGCACCCAATGCAGAATGGTTGAGGGTGCCAGGCTCCTGAGTGGCAGGTTGTCCTTTATTGACTTTAAAAAGCTCATATTCGTTATAGTTATTTTGTATTCTTCCTGAATAAAGCAGTTCTTTTTCTGTGTGGCATTAGGCCCTGAAAGTAGCGAGTGTTACTACAGTGCCAAAGAAAAGCAAAACATGTTTGCCAGTTAAAAAAAATCAGGTAAGACAAGAAAACCTCCTGCACAGCCCTGTAACAGACACTTATGGTTCCTGATATCACAGTGGCTACATATTGAAGAAAGGTTATAATAGAAGGGTTTAGAATCCATGGTCTCTGTTGGAAATTCCTAGTCTTCGGGCAGTGTACTTCAAATGCGTTAGGTATGCATTCTCTATCAGATGTAAGGTTGGCTCGTACGTGCCAAGTGATCAAGTTTTGAACATTGCAAACAGATATTCTCAAAATAGAAACCACATTCTACCTGTGCCTTTAAGCCATAGTTGACTCCTGTACTTTTATTGAAATGTAAAATAGCTTCTGATCAAAGAAAAGGCCAGCATTTGCAGTTGCCTTTGAATAGTATTTTCAGCACACCAGATTAGAAGTCTGAGTGTTTTCCACAATATCCTTTGAGATTGAAATAGGTTTTACAGACAAGTTCTGTGTCTCTCCAGAGCTGTTGCCAATCCTTGTGCTCCTTAGAGGTCAGAACAGCTTGAATCAGCACCGAGCCGCTGACCCAGGCCCAGAGCAGACGGGACTGCTCCTTCCCCATCTCCTTTCTTTGTTTCCCTCTGTTTTTACAAGGAAGCAGGAGGTGAGGAACAGGGATCAGGTCCAGCTGACATTGTGACGTCCCCTGGTTCTCTCTGGCTTGCTTTGCCTATATGCCAATTCAACCCAACAGTTCCAAGTGAAAAAACATTTACTTAACCATTTTGGTCATCAGCCCTCAACTCCTCTCTACGCCTTCTGGCCCCTCAGGCCGCGTCCATTTACTCTTGCCTCAGCTGGCGCTTTTGTGACTTTCTAGCCTGCCCTGTGGGAATGGGCTGAGCAAAACTGAGGGGAACAGGCAGATGTACCCATTTTGTGGTTTCCCAGGCCCCAATCCCACGGCCTCTTTTCAAGGAAGAGAGAACTTTGTAAAGTGTTCTTACAGCTGTTCCTCTCCACCTGGCATTTTCACTTTCTCTGTCTTCAACTTTTTTTCTTCCCAAGTGTATGCCAGGATGTGAGGTAGGGCTGTGTGGAACTGCCCGTGAAAGGATCCCGGTGCATCTTGGGTGATCAACTGTATCTAACTGTATCTAACTGTATCTAACTGTATCGTGTATCTAACTCCGTCACAGGACCACCCAGGTGCTGTGTTATTTGGGCGGCTCTTCACTCTCTGCCCTTCTGCTACCTGCCTTCCAGCTATTTCACTTCTCTTTCTTTCTGGGAACAGGGGCAGGGAAAATAGAAAACAAAAAAAACACAGTCAGGCATTTTTTTACTAGAGGCTTTTATATGTGTATTATTTGACATGGAAGTTGAAGTAATTGGCTTCTCTGATGGTTTGACATTTTGTGTTTGTGTTGCTTGGGCATATGCTGTACACACACACACACACACACACACACACACACACACACACAGTAGGCCTTCACCAGGAATGGCTCATACACATACCTATTTTTTCACACACGTCATAGAGTCAGAGATAACCAGAATATCTGCAATATTTTTCCACTTCTAAATTTAATCTGATAGTTCTAAATGTCAATGATAACATAATATTTGCAGGTGGTTTACATTTATCTAGTTTGGGTGGTTATACCATAGCTGGCTCTGGCAAAAAGAAAAAAAAACAATTAGACAGCTTTTGCGGTTTATAGTGGGGTGTGTTCTACAAAAGGGGATGAATAATCTGGCTTTGAATATAAACTGATGTATAAGGAGAGCCTTTTCTTCAGTAGAATAATCCTTCTTCTTTAAGTGTCCATCTTATAGCTACCACTGAAAAGAGGTCATTGAATTATTCCCTTCACTTTTTGAAATCTACTTGTCAGAATAACTAATATCCATCACTAGTATTTTCAAGGCTGGCCTGGCTTTACCATCACAAAATGATCCTTACAAATAAAAGAATAAGAAGGCCTTTTGGTAAGCTCTTTATTGATATAGTTCAGCTTTTTATTAGAGAAAAATGATAGCTTTAGGATAATAAAGACGTATTCTCATAATCACAGGAAGCTCAGAAAGAGAGTAGGGAAGCCACATGTTTTAGGGGCAAATGGGTCTGGGCAGCAGGGCTGTGGTGTTGGCTGCTTAAAGAATGTGCTATTTCTGTTAATGAGTCTTAGTGGCTTTTTATTTTTTGAAAATAATTCCTTACACCGTTTCATTTCTTTATTCATCCTCTTAATTGTATCTAGATTGCATCCTGAGTGGTTTATTCACAAGTGCCCATTTCATATTAAATTTTTTTTCTAGAAGTATCACTCCAATGAGTTTCAAGTGCTACACAAATTTTGTTTGCATTTGGTGTCAGAAATTGGTTATGTGAACTAGTTTGCATAAGTATCCATGAACATCTTCATAATGGTACTTACTGTGGTAGGGCTTGGCCTTTATTACCTTGTCTTTGAATGAAATTTTGTTACATCACAATACACGTGCCACCTTCTGACCTTGTATTACATGCAGTAGGACATGCTTATGTGGTCCTCCCCAGCCCGCTCTGTGCTGGGTTCTTTCTCTTTGCTCAATTGTATCATTTCACCCTGGACCTAAATAAAGCTAACCAGCAGGTGGGGCCATTTTAAAACGACATGTTAAAACTACTATTAACTGTAGCCAAACACACAGCGCGTTTATTGTATTGGTGCTGTCCTGTTTTCTATGTCCTAACTCACTCAGTTGTGACAACACTTTCTGAAGTAGGTTTATTACTGCTTGCATTTTCTAGCTGAATACACCGAGCCACAGCAGATTCGGTGACTTGCCCGAGTCACACATCAGTCTAGTTTGGACCGAGGTCGTCTGGCCCTTAAGCACGACAGAGGAAGGCTGTCAGAAGCAGGTTGTGCCCGAGGAGCCCAGCTGGGGGAAACAGAACTGCAAGGGGAAGTTCGGAATGCAGTTCGAAAAGCCTCGTCTTCTCCCCCCTCTCAGGAGTGACAGTATAGCTCTTCTTTGCCTCTGCCAGTTCCATCCCCTCTTTCTTATTTCTGAAGGTTTTCTCATAACAAGTACGTTGAATAAAAGCAGATTTAGTGTGACAGCAGGTTTCGGTTTCAGGCTTCATCCTGGCTCTGTCACTTACTCCTCACTTGTGGAAAGCCCTCTACCCTTTCTCTGAGAGCAACTTTTACACCTCAGTCCTGCTTTAAAAAAGTCTTCCTCACCAAGTACCCCACTAGATCACCATCAGTATTTCTGTTACTGATTTTTTTAATTAGAGACATGATGTAAGTTGCAACACCCTTGTAATTGTGTATTTTCTATATTCTGTAGCCTCATCTCATTTCTGTCATTAATGCTTTCTTGTTCCATGAAAGGCATGGTATTAGAGGAAGAAACAAAGTAGATCTCTCGTCTAGGTATTCTTTATACAGTGTCTTAAATAAGCATTGTAGATTATATAGGTCATCTCACTTAACACCTCACAGCAGTTTTGACAGAGAGGCATTGTTCATTGCATTTTATATCTGGAAAATTCTCTGGGAGATTAAGTCATCTGTCTGTAGTCCCATTTCTGTCCATAGTTAGTAAGTGGCAGAGCTTGGGTGAAAGATGTTTGCTTTCTGCCAGGGGCATAATTTCTGGGGTACCCACTACCCCACCAATGAGTGGGGCCACACCAGTGCACGAGTGCCAGGTGTGGGACTGTTGCCCAGACTGGTGATTTGTGGTTGAGTCTGGCATTTGTTCCACACCAGCCTTGCTGATAGATTTGAGTGTCACCATGGTTTGGGAGAGACACCTAGAAAAATGTGCTATTGTTAGTTGGAGAAAAGTATCCAGGAAGATAGAATGAAATGGGAATGGGTGAATTATTTTTTTGGGGGGACTCAGTTCTGAGAGCTTATAATTGAGTATTTTTCAGATCATTCTCCTTGTGAGTTCTATATATATGTCTTGACTTTCAATCACATTGTTAAATGCCTGTGAAAATTCGGATGGTATTCTAGGTCTGTGATTTTAACCTTTTTCATCTCATGGTATGTATGAACTAATTATTAAAATTCTGCAGCACAGCAGAATAATATATTAAAAAAATATTTTTTTGCTGATCCGATAAAAATAGGTATAATTTTGGTTCATTTACACTGGTCAGCTATTGTTGTGTTGGCTGTTGTCATTTTTTAATTTGACAATCTAACAGAAAAGAGATCAGTGTCCCTAATTAAATATCGGGTATTGCGTGCTTTAAAAATTCTTGTGGCATACCGGTGTGCCTCTAGCACATACCTTTTGAAAATTGCTGGTCTGAGTGTTAAGACCTCTGGACAGGAATACAAATGATTTTCTTAGCATCTGCTTGTCTGTGAGTATGCCCCTCTAGGGAATATTCCTTTAACAAGGGAAAGGCAAGATATAAGATAAAGTCTTTTGAATCTGGTACAATTTCTGTGTCTTGGTAATAATAACAACAGTGTTAAAATCTTCTTAAGTACTAAAAAGCCACAGTCGTTTATTCCAGTAGATTTTATTGATTATACTATTACAGTTGTCTCATTTTTTTCTCTGCTCTATTCCCCTCCGCATTGTACCCCTCCTCCCTCCAGCATTGCCCCCCTCCTTTAATTCATGTCCATGGGTTATACATACAAATTCTTTGGCTTCTCCATTTCCTCTACTATTCTTAACCTTCCCCTGTCTATTTTGTACCTACTAATTTTTCTTCTTATTCCCTGTACCTTTTCCCCCATTCTCTCTCCCTTCTTATTACCCTCCATGAGATCTCCATTTCTGAGATTCTGTTCTTGTTCTAGTTGTTTCCTTAGTTTGTTTTTGTTTTTGTTTTAGGTTCATTTGTTGATAGTTGTGAGTTCGTTGTCATTTTACTGTTCATAGTTTCAGTATTTTTTTAGAAAAGTCCCTTTAACATTTCATATAATAAGGTTTTGGTAATGATGAACTCCCTTCACTTTACCTTATCTGGGGGCACTTTATCTGCCCTTCCATTCTAAATGATAGATTTGCTTGATAGAGTCATCTTGGGTGTAGGTCCTTGCCTTTTATGACTTGGAATACTTCTTCCCAGCCCCTTCTTGCCTGTAAGGTTTCTTTTGAGAAAGCAACTGATGGTCTTATGGGAACTCCTTTTATCTTCTTTTCTTTTGCTGCTTTTAAGATCTTCTCCTCTT
>PVKM010021859.1:0-22285 GCA_004027735.1 Carollia perspicillata | reverse complement strand
GCCTGCAGTAAAAGTACTCAGGTACTTTTGAAGGAATGGACGATGGCTCCTCTTCTAACATGGCATCCATCTGAATCACTACTGCCTGTAGTGGCAACTGCATGCGCCATCAGATTTGGTCCTTGCAGCAGCCCTGGGAGGTTCCGCAGGGTACTAAGCTTCAGGGTTATTAATGATGAGTCAGGATGAAGACCCACCGTCATGTCAGTGCATGGCCCAGAACTATTGTTACCACTTTTCCCGGAGTCGCAGGAAGAGTAGGGGTTGTAAAGTACAGGGAGTATATTGAAGTCAGTGCTCTGCCTCCTCTTCACTGAGCTCACGCTCCTTGTCTGGGAGCTGCTGTGAGGCGCTCAGGCACTTTATGTGCAGCACTTTATAGAAGTTATAAATCAGGTGTTAATGGTAGCTGCTTCATTAAACACACACCCGCACTTTCACTTTTATTAGGTTCCCGCCACAGCTACGATTGTCTCAGAAAGAATGTCTGCATCTGCCCACGGCTGCAGGGCAGTTCCCAGCCACAGGTCCCCCAGGATGCCACCTGGTGTGCCCTCCTGATGGCCCAGCAGCAGGGGGTGCTTTTCCCTGCTGTGTCTGCAGAACAGCCTAGAGATTTCCAGACTCCGCCGGAAGCCATGAGAAGGCTTCCAAGGAGTCCAATCCCACTTCCTGAGATGACAGAGGATTTACACAAAATCGGCAAGTCTGAGAAATCTAGACCACCTCCATCTTAATTCCCACCTGCTTCGGTCCTTGTTTCTGTCCCTTCTCCCTCCCTCCCTCGCTCTCTCCCTCCTTCTTTCCCTTCCATGGAGTGTGCTAAATACTTGTTATTTCCTTCTCTCCTGCATCCATGGAGGTTTCTTGGGAAAGTAGATGAAGCTAGAGAATGTACAAGAACTTCCAGATTCTCTTTCTCTCAATGGACATTAACAAGTGCTTCCTGAGCGGGTCAGGAAGCAGGTCCCTTGGGAAGTGACAGCAACAGAGTGATAGCAGCCTTCTTCCGAGCAGCTCCCTCTGCACCACAAGTCCCGCTGTGCTGTGTGGCCTGAGGCCGTCCACTGCAGTGTTTGCTGAAATTCTTCTTCTTTCTCTTCATTATGATCATCAGTAAGAAATACACTGTGCATCACAAGATAGGACAGACCTGGGTGCACATAGGCACACCCGTACCATGAAACAACGTCCCACAAAGCACTTCTTACCCTTCCACAGGCAACCCACTTAAATATCGTCTATTCTATTCTATTTCTTTTTTAGAAAAAATTACATTATGGTAAATGGGGATATCGGTAATAATGTCAAAAATAAAATAAAGTAAAAAAATTTACCTCATGGAAAAATACACTTAACATAAAAGTCACCATCCTAATTTTTCCAGTGTACAGTTCAGTCATGTTAAGTGCCTTCACACTGTTGTGCAACCAGTCTCTAGAACATTTTTGGTTTGAAAATCGAAACTCCGTGCCCATTAAAGAAAAACTCATTTTCCGTCCCGCCACCCTCTGGCAACCACCATTCTACTTTCTGTCTCTATGAATTTGACTGATATAGAGACTTCACGCAAGTGGAATCACTCAGAATTTGTCACTTTGTGACTGGCTGTGTCATTTAGCATAATGTCCTCAAGGTTCATCTACGTGTGGCGTGTGTTCAAATTTCCTTCTTTTTTTAAAGCTGAATAATATTCCATTGTAGGTGTATGCAATGATTTGTTTATCCGTTATTCATTCATTCAACTGTGGCTATTATGGAAAAGCCACTATGAAAATGTGTATATCTTTCTTTCTGAGAACCTGCTTTTAGTTTTTCTGGATATTTATTACAAATTTTATTTGCTTTTGTGTAATAAAATACCACAGCCACTGTGACCTATTAAAAAATCCCAAATATTGTCCTCACAAAGACAGGCCAATGAGTTAAGTGCTCTCCAAGGCACAGACGTCTCCGAGTTCCGGGGAACTCTGGAACCCGGCTGGGCCAGGGAGTGGGCTGCTCTGGTGATCCAAGGTCTTGTTCAAACAGGGTCTTTATATACAATCTGCGATGCCTGGTCTGCCAGCTGAGCAGGTTTAAATAACATGGAGTTTAATAAATGCTCCCAACCTGCTCTGAGCCGTTCAGAAGGCACTTCAGCATCTCGCAATGTCTGAAGGGCATCACTGGATTATTTATTCACAATGCAATTTGGGTGAGTCACTTCATCTCATTGCTTCTGTCTCTTCATATGTAAGCTGTGGGCTTTGGGTGGATGAACTCCGTGTGACCCTCAGCCGTAACATTTGGTGGGCCCATGATGCCACTGTAGATTTATGGGGGTATATAGGAGTAGCAGGGTGTAGGTGGTAACTTGGGCTGTGCCCACAGCTGCAAAAAATGAGGATGGACGTGGGGATGAGACAGGAGTTGGTCCTGCCTGAGGCAGTGACATGGAGATCCTACTAGGAGTGATGCTCTGGTTCTCGTCCCCTCTCAACTTCCTCTCCACTTCTTCAAGGCCCGTGAGCACCAGAGTTCATTTCTGCCCCCCTCAGCTTCATTCGCCAGCCTTTGCCATCTCCACCTCCCAACCCAGGGGGTGCACTTTCAGGTTTGAGGGTCCTGGTTCCTGAGCCAACCACACAGGGTCATCGGCAGTCACAGCCAGGATAAGCCAGGCCGTGGACATGGAGGTGAGGGATTAGGTCAATTGTGATAAAGCATGAAAATAAATATTCTATCTAGAGCAAAAAAAGAATGTATTTGTTGAGAGAGACTTGCTTCAGATTTCTCAAATAATTTTTGAGAAATATAATCATGTTATGTTGCTAGAAAACCTTAAAAATGAAAATCTGAATTTATCTATTAGATGAGGCAAAGGCAAAAAAGCCAAAAATCTTTTGTGAAAAGAAGTTTCTGAATGATGTTATATTGAATCAGATGATGTATATGAAATGCTTAGAATGGTACCTTACCACATAATAAGCACCCAGTAAATGTCAGTTGTTATTATTATAGCATGGCACGGTGTTATATTATAGCAGAAACCTCGAACCATGAGGAAACAATTATATTTATTTATTTAGGAGCCTGTGTGATTTGGAACAAGATTTGTTGATCTCTTTGAGCCTCAGTTGCTTTATTTATAAAACAGAGCTAGAAATGTTTCCTGCTTGCCTGAAAAAATCAAATAAAATCATTTAAGTAATTTATAGTTTATAAATTGGCATACACAAATCTCCGTTGAGGCCAAAATTACAAAACTAAAAAGTGAAGAGCCACCCGCCTTCCACACACTGTCTGCGCATCCCCACAGAACCACCAGCATGCCCACCATAGGCTGAGTGCAGTGCAGTGCGCAGGGTGAGATTTTCACAGGCTAATGACGATGTTGATTAGACTCCCTTAAGAATGACAATAAACTTTGGAAGAGAGCTAAAGAAACACCTCACATCATTTTCTTGGGTGGCGTTCCTTAGGTCTGAGTGAAGAACCCGTCTGCATGGAGATGTAGTTCAGGCCTCATCAGCTCTGGGGGACTTTCCTGCCACCCTGGATCCATGAAGTCACCCGCTCCTCTGGCCCCCAGCACTTCTAACAACACCAGTCACTGCATCTTGGGCCTTTGTTTCAAGTCCACCTTCTGAATTAGACTCCTCCTGAGTGCCTCAAGGGAAGGAGCTATTTGAATTTTTCATCTTTTTATCTCCAGGGCCCATCTCAGCTTTTGAAACATTTTATTTGCAGTAAATCTTTCTCTTCTGAATGAATGAATGAATGAATAAATGGATCAATTAATCAATCAATTGGGAGAAACCTAACCGTAAATATCTACTTATCTACTCCCTCAATAACCTACTGTCATAGAGAGTAAACAGATGAATTTACTAAGACAATGGTATAAAGATGTCATTCATACCACATCCAGTGTATCCTGATTATCCATACCAAACTCTACCCTGATTACAGATCTTCATTCAAAACTTTGGGGTCTACAGGGCACACTGATCTAGTGTTTAATGTATTATGTCTAAGATGCCCAAGATGAAATTAAAACTTACTCTGGCATTGTACATTTATTTCATGTATTTCAGAAAGTCTTTCCTCTTGAAGGGCTGCCAGTTTTCAGCAGTAATGAGAGCCTAATTTAGCAGAGGTTCCTGAGGAAACCGAGAGACGAGAAATTGAATTATGCCTTATCTTCCTGGCCTCCAGGTATGCAGCAGTGCGTGAGTTTAAAGAGATTTAGGAAAGGATTACGAAGAGAGAAGGAAATCAAACACATTTAGGAAGCCAAAGTCACTTACTGGTGCCAAACAGTTTGTTATTAATAAAAACATATGTTTAAGGAGGCCCAACAGTGCTTAGGGAATTGTGGGTTGAAGTCTCCCACCCAGGACTGTTGGGTTTGGTCTCCTGAATTTCAAAGTCACTTGGTCTCCTTAAGTCTTGAATGATAAAGTTTCAGTTTGATAAACACAGTTTACCTCCTGTGGCTAATGCTTGTAGCAGGAAAGAACAGTTAGCCAACCACAAATATTTCTGTGTCAGCCTGACTCCTTGGAGAGCAATGCGAGGCTTTAAAAAATGCCAAAATGTTTCTTTCAGTTAAGAACTCGGGATGGCCTTAATCGTGGCAGAATCTCATGAACACACTAGTAATTATCTTTGGTTAAAGAAGTAAAAATAAAAGTGACTCTCATACAAAAAGGTGCTTTAGCACAATGGGTATGCCACGGAGACTTGGCAGCGAGGCAGACTTGTGTTCAAATCCAAGGCTCCCCACATGCTAGCTGTGTGCCCTTCTGAGCCTCAGTGTTCTCACCTTTAAATTGGCAACAATGTGTTCCCCAAGTCAGGACTGGAGCTCTGTATGTAGACATATATCTTTAGGATTCTTTCATTTTAATCCCAGACTCCCAAAAGAGGGCTGGGGAGGAGAGAAAGAGATGGAGAGAGAGAGGGGGAGAGAGAGAGACGTATCACTTTTTTTTCCCTTCCAAAATATGTTTTTGGCCACAGCCTGCTTTGAGAATCTGGTGCATTTACAGATGATATCCCCAGTAAATGCATTCATGCACATACATGTCCAATTCTGAGCATGGTTTCAGGACCCCTCCCCACCCACAATGAGTCCTGGACCTCTGATTAAGAACGTTGGTTTCGACTTTGGGACAAATAAGGCCAAACCCTTGGGTTTTGTTTCCTTATGAGTCATTTCATTTCATGGAGAGGAAAGTCTGTTCTCTGGCCAAAGACCACATCAGTAACCCTGGCCAGCTTACAGGGTTGCCGACAACAAGGGAACTAGATGACAGAAGACGGAAAACTCAGGCCACCATCACCAGGAAATTCAAGTCCACCCCATACCATCCCCAAAACGAGCACTTCTTCTCTCTCTGTCATTGTTGTTCCACGAAGGGACTAGGAAAGCATGGCCTCCAGCTGCATCCTGATGTTCAGAATGTCTTTGCAAGCTACCTGTTTCTTTGTTTTTAATCATAGTCCTCTCTAGTGTTTAAAAAAGGGAAGTGACTGAATGTCTAGCTGAAATGGTGAAATAGAGTTAACACAGAGAAATATTACTGCGGCCTCCAAAACGGTCACTGTGAAGACACGTAGCTGTGGGAAAGACGCCTGGGCTGTGCTGGAGAAAACAAAGAAAAAAAAGCAGAATCTGAAGTCATCAATCTTTCATGGTTCCAGCAGTGAAAAAGTACATCATGTGAACCAAGACAAGCAGCTCTTTGGTAGAAAATGTGAGCTTGCTGGAATTATTGATGGCTTGTGTCTGTTTTCAAAAAAATTGTTTGGGTATTATATAATTTCTACACTTTTAAAGTAAGGAGATCAGTGATAAATCTGTACAAAATGAGCCTGCTCTTCCAAATGGCTGTGGCCCATCCTCTGACTCTCAGCATCCTGGATCTTTGCTCTGCCCTCTAAAAGGCAGCCTGGGCCTCTCGGACCCTGTCGGAGCCCCGCAGACCCACAGCGAGAGTGCCTTCACCGTTCCCAGCGGCCGCCCATGTTCCCATCAGGCCCTGCACAGTTTAGGGCCTCAGCATCCAGCATCCAAGTCTGGGCTGATGGGGAGACTGCCTCTTGAACACAGCACAGGGAATTTCAGGTCTCGATCTATGTGAGCCTCTGAGTTTCAGATTCACGCCATCCACAATAGGCTGACAGACAGAGTGGGAAGTAACTGAATTGTCCAGGGCCACAGACCCAGTCCTGGTGGGACAACCGCCATTCGCTGATGCTGGAAACAGACCCGGGAGGTTCCCGGTGTCCCGTGGGTGCTGGGAGGTTAGGTATGCTCACCACAGCCACCTGGAAAAGATTACCGAAAACCTTCCTGCAGTGTAACCTACGGATTCATCCATCAGGCCACTTCACCTTTCTAAGGGTCATAGTCAGCACGCCTGTCATTAAGTACAGAGCCCCCTAAGTAAAAGCAGCGCAGGTGGTACTGTAGCTCTGACCTCAGAGCCTGGCTCACTCCCCCCAGGCCAAGCCCCTGACCCACTCACTCGCAGCTTCGGGCTCTGGCACCTGCATCTGGGGGACGTGAACAGGCAGAGCAGCGGTTGGCCGCATCCTGCACACTTGACACTTCCTTCCCGAAGCGCTCAGCAGACGCGAGGCTGCCCTGGTTCCTGTGGAACGCCTCTTCCTTCAGTTCCTCCACCGGGGGTGGGGTGGGGGGTTCTTCTGGCCCTGAGGGAGTGGCTCCTTGGTCTGATGGCCCCACCAGAGTGTGGCAGGACCTGGGTGACAGCCCCGTCACAGACCGATTAGGCTGGGAAGGATGGGTGTACATGTCTGACTTCACAGCAACTCTCGTTTCTGCACCTGCAGGGCCTACCAGCAGTCTGGCTTCCACATGGGTCACAAGTAATGACCAATGTCTGACAATTCCCAGGCCAGGAGACCATGAGGCAGGGAGAATTCAGGAGATGACCAATCCCAAAGGGTTTGCAGATGTGGGAGTAATGGGGGAGTGAAAGGCGACAGCAAGAAGGCCTCAGCTAGTGGATACACAGGAGTGATGCCCACCACAAAAGTGTAAGGGAAGCTGGCATGCACTAACCCAGCCTAGGACGAGGCGGGCCTTCTCCAGGGGTCGTTTCTACAGGCGAGATCATGCCACATGCAAGTAGAAGCTTCTTTGGGCAGAGGTTTCCCAGATGCTGTGTAAACACATCTTGAGTGCCTCCATCCCTGGCTTTCCATTTCCACCCAGTCACTGTGCTTATGCCTGAAAGTTGGGATGATTTCAACCCAGCATGTCCTGGGTGACAACCTTTCCTCGCCTTCCTGTGGTGCCTTGATCGGTGCTCTGCACACAGTGGGAGATTAATAGACCAACTTATGGAGAGGTAAGAGCACTGGTTTTGGAGCCACACAGACCCGAGTCTGCATCTGGGTGCTGGCCTTCCAGCGTGGAGCCCTGGCTGGGTTCCCAATGACATCACAAGGCTTTTGTGGGAAGTCACATGAACTCATGTACACAAAGCAACTGGCACACTTCTTGGCACTCAGGTACCGACAGCTATTCCAGATCTGACCATATGCCTTACATGGCAAGTAGACCCATCAAGGGGCTGACTGGACAGAATGCTCAGAGACCATCTAATCTACTCCCTTGCTTGGCAGGGTTGGACACAGAGCCCAGAGAGAGGCAGTCGCCTGGCTAAGATGGCAAGGCCAGTGCCCAGTTGTAGACTTGCAGTCTTGGGAACAAACTAGCTCAGCATGGCCCAGCACTCCTGGGCACTCTCTTCCCAGTGCTCCTGGTTTCTTTCCCTCCTGGTTCCAGGCTCCTGCTCTAATGTGAGGACTGTTCTGTCTTGCTAAAGCCACCGACACTCCTGGGCCAGGGTGATCTCTGCACCTTCTCAGCTTTATCTCCACATGGACCCCATGTTCCCCCAAACCTTGAGGTCTACCCATTGGAATTTTCTGATGAGCCACTCCTAAATTCTAAGTACTTGCCAGCCTCCTAAGCTGGCCATATTAACTGCACTGGGGTCACCAGGCTTTTGTCCCTTTCAAGTTCCTTTACAGCACTGTCCTTCCTCTGACAGCTCTCAGCAGCAAGGATGGGGGGGTGTCCCTTCTCCAAGGGGGGCAGCTGTACCTGCCCTCCTCTGGGGTAGGGACAGACCCCTGTCTCCAGCAGGACCTATGGGCACCCACCTGCATCTCGACATCATCCAGGTGGTCCAGGCCAGACCTACTAGATCTAGGATCATTCCCGGGGGCAGAGTCTGCCAGGCAGGAAGGTAGGACATTCTACTTCCTTCTTTCATAATCCCCCTGTTAGTCTTCCCCCAACTGCACCGCCCTTCCTCCCTAATCCTGCTCCTGCTCCATTCCCTCTCCCCGCCTCCCATTCCGCAGCTGCTCACCCAGATCCCCAACTCTGAAGACTCAGTTTGTCAACAAATACCCCATTTGTACTCCGTTGGAAAAATTATCAAAGCAATGAACCCAGTGCTGCTGACACAGTGTTTCTGTTAGCAGGTAGAGCAGACACCTGTCTTTTGAGATATTAATGGGTGTTCTTACTTTTATCAGTTTGCTATTTTGTTCCTCACTCACATTCAACCATAGCCACAGGGAGGCAGAAAGTAGAGACAAGAGAACTTCCTTGGGTTAGACCAGGCAACGTGGACCAACCAAGAGAAATGCCATGAGTCAGCCTGGGCACACAAGGGCTGGGGTCTCACTGAGTCCCCTGGCCCAGAGTGGCACAGGAGGGCATGCTGATTCCTGCACCCATGATGTGGCCCAGACGTCCTGAGAGAGGGCTTGACCCAGGGCAGAGGCTGGAACGAGACATCCTCACAACAGCTTGTGCAGATCGATGACGAAGGCCAAGTGGGTCACCCTGGAAGTTCTGAGCCCCTGGGGTCTCCCAAGGACCGAGCCTTGGAGAAAGGGGAGTGCTCTCAGCTCACTGGGGTTATCTGCCACTACACAGCACAAACTGAGATGTCCAGACTAGATGTCCTATTTGCGGACTGAGACTCCTACCCACCCTGCAGGGATCTGCTCTCTGCCACAAACTCCCTAAGCCCACCAGGTGGCCTTCCAGAGGTGGGGACACATTCACACTAAACAGAGTCAACCCACTCTGCTCCCTTCCAGGAAGCTGGTATCGTTGTCAACAATTTCAAAGGTCCCCTTAGCATCACCGTTCTCAAAAATAGCACATTATTTTTGAAATAATGAATGAACCAAATACATATTGCTGAGCATCCCAAGAATATATGTGACCTTCAGAAGGTAAAAGGAATAAAGCAAGGAGACAAATTCAGCATTGCGTTGTTGTCCCCTTAGGTTTGCCAAGTGAACGTGGGAGAACTTAAGGGCAGATTCAAGAGACACGCCCCCTGGTGTGTGGCCGGACAGGCAGAGACGAGGGTCCAGGAGGCCTGACCCGAGGGCCAAGTTGCCCTCCAGTGATCTGTGTGGGCTCAGGAAAGCACTCTGCTTTCTGGTTATGCAGCTGGGAGCTGGCAATGCAACCGGGTGTAAATGCGGAGCTGGGGTGGAGAGCTGAGTCCATATGGCACGAAGTTCAAACCTCTTCCTACTCCGGATCCCTCCAGGCCCAGCAGCAGAAGACAGACGCGATGCCTGGTGGTACGCGGGCCAGAGCAAGAGGAACAGCTACAGGAAAACTTGGCAGGGTGAGACTTTGGCACCGGGACTTTCGAGCAGACACTGGAGCGCTCCTCACAGAGACGGGCGTTTTAGGAAAAGAGGAGGGTTCCACGAAAGCTCTGAGATGCGATGAGCACCAGGGTCCTCAGTGGCCGGGCTGCTGGGCCCAGCTGCCAGGAGAAGGGTGCCGGGAGGGAAGCTGGGAGAGGAGACCCAGGCTGTCTGGCCCCGGGGCCCTGGGCTTTGTTGTCAGGCACTGAGGCTAGAAAGTCAAGAACGGGTGCCGCAGCCGGGTCCTGGAATGCGGTTCCCTGAACACCCGAGCACCAGGGTCCAGACGTCCGTCTCTCACAGTGACCAGCGGCACACACGGGCCACACCCAACACAGCCGGATTCAGGTTTCTCAATCTTATTAAACTCATTTCCACTTTTGAGAAACTTAAAATCACACTCACTTGTTTGAGATTTCAAAATAGATATTGTGCATAAAACTGTCACAGAAGTTACGATGTGGCCCGTGCCTTGTCAAATCACAAGGACTCCTCTGGCTGATTTTCACATGGGGGACTGAGTAGAATCTAGGTGGAAATATTGTGGACTCTTCAGTCTCTACTCACCTAAGAATCGGGGCTTTAACTCTTATAACCCTGCAATGTGCTGTCATCAACAGCTAAAGAAACCAAACCTGAGGATATGAGTAACCCCCAGAGGTAGGGAAGGCTCCCAGTATAGAACGAGGTTGAACTATTGGTGTTTCATAAAGACATTTGGTGATTTGCCTAGGAAGTGGCAGGACTGAAACTTGAACTCAGGCCCTCTGGTCGCAGGGCTGGGTGTCCGACCTCTGTGCTACAGGACTTCTTGGGCATGGCTGCCTTGTCTTATTCCTATGGCCAAAGTTCTTCCCACTTTCTTGTAGCCACAACACACTAAGAGATGACATCAAACCATCCTTGGTAAGTATTGGACTTGGTGATTCCAAATACTTTAGGGCTCACAAATCCTTTTGGGAATCTGATGAAAGCCATAAACATTCTTAGCTAAAAGTGCGCATGTCCTCAAAAGCTTGTGTACAAGTTCAGGGGGCTCACAGGGCCCATTCAACTCACCAGGGGTCCCTGGTCCAGAGGTCAGAACCCCTGATGGAATTCATTAAGCACAGACTATCTCCCACCCTTGTAGGCACTACATGCACATACACGAACATTCTCTGCACTTGAGTGACACTGACAGTCAGGATCTTCTTCAATTTGTGCCTCCGGTGCCTTGCTGGCCTCAACTGGATACTGGCCTAGCAGCCCAGTACCAAGGTGGGCCAAGGCTAGAGATGACAAGACACCCGAGAGAAACCTCCATGGCTTTGGAAGCATCAGCCCTTTGTGAGGAAGCATGAACCACACCGTGGCCCATGGGGAGCAGAGGTCACCCGGG
Organism: Carollia perspicillata; assembly: GCA_004027735.1. NCBI lineage: Eukaryota > Metazoa > Chordata > Mammalia > Chiroptera > Phyllostomidae > Carollia > Carollia perspicillata. The sequence goes on along the minus strand of PVKM010021859.1, from coordinate 11,193 downwards.
GGCCACAGTGCCCGGGCCAAGCCTCTTCTATGTCTCAGACTGCATGCTCTGATCATCTTGTCCAATTTAGTTCTCACATCTGAGCTTGGAGCTGGATGGGACTGTGCCCATTTCATTGAGAGCAGGTCACTCACTCACATTCCCCCACATAGCAAGAGACAGAGCCAGGTCTTCATGTGGGACTGGCTGGCCCCAAGGCCTAGCACCTTCCTCTGGCCCACATGGCCTTACAGGGAGCAGATCATGCCAGAGGCCTGGTGACACCCATCCGCTCCTGCAAGGGCCCCCGCAGCTCACTGTGGCTAAGGCGATCACTGAATCTTATGTGCCTTTGCTCCTTTAAGCTTCTTTCCTCATTCACTTGCATTTGAGATCTTGTCCTAGTTTCTTTCCGTCAAGAACCATTTTGTAGGGTGCCCACCCCGTGCCAGACACTGTCTGGGTGATGGGACCCAGAGGAGAATGGAGGGAGGAGCTGGTCCCCATCCTGGAGCAGCTCAGGTCCTGAGGGGCAGCAGGTCTGAAAACAAAGAGCCCTGAGCATGCGCTGGAGGGTTTTGGGGATACAGGGATAGACCTGGGCACTGGTGACGGAAGACATTGGTGCTAATCCTGAGAACTAGAGCTAGTGGGACTTGCCTGGGTGGGAACTCAGGGAGGGGACCCCAGGTAGAGGGGCCAGCAGGGCACGGGCTGGTGCATTCAGAAGCAGTGCGTGGCTGGTGCTGTCCAAGCTTCCGGGTTGGCAGTGTGAGGAGCAGGAGGTACAACAGGAAAGGTAGTTTAGGCCCAGTGGTAATCAGCACTATTTAGATTTGATCTTCATCTAAGGGTCGTGATTTTCATCTAAGCACTGTCTTCCTGTAGCTTCGTAATTCTTTCCTCTTTCTCTCCAGATTACAGAAACATTTCTGTAATCTGTTTCAAACTTCACCTTTGAACAAGGGCACACCTGCTCTGCTGTGTCTGGGGCTGGGGGTGGAGGGGAGTGGGGGCAGGGTGTTAAGCTTCTCTGTTTTCTTCTCACCTCCCCACACACCTGAACCTCACCAGCAAGGATGCTGGCCTCATCTGGCTGCTGCAGCTTCTAGGGCAGCAGAGTGGGCTCCCAAGGTCCACTCTGGGAGGAACCCAGAGCAAGAACTGGCCCTTGAGTCCCACTCCAGGTCCCTCAGGCCACAGCTTCACTCAGAGGGGATTGTTTTCCAGCACAGCTCACAGTGCTTGGCTGGCCACAGATTCCACGGGGGTGCCTGAGCCCAGAGGACAGCAGATTCCACCAGGCAGTCTATGCAGGGTTGGACCCTCACTTGCCTCTATTATTGGCCTTCTGCTTCCCAGCTGAGGAGGGGTCAGGGTTGGGTACTGGGCATGCAATTAGAGACCTGAGGGTGTGATCCAGCATAATGAGCTCTGCTGGGCTGATAAAGGGTGAGGTGCTTGGCTCTAAAACCCATGACACAGAGAGAGGTCTCAAAAAAATGCACGCTGAATGAGAAAATAAATGACCAATGAGAAACACCATCAAGGGAGGGGAAGTTAGAGCTTTCCTGGGGTAAGATGAAGGTTGGGAGACAGAATAGTAAAAAATGCAGAAGGTCTACTAGGTTCTAGAACACTCAAAGACTTAGCGGGGACCCCTGATCTATGGATACCAGCTTTCCCAAGCATGCTCAGATTTTGATCGCTTCTGCTCTAAGGTTGGATACGCATACATTTTTTCGTGCTTTAATTTAGAGTAATTTTGGTTTTATGGGAAAATTACAAAACTAGTACAGAGACTTCGTGTATACCCTTTACTCAGCTTCCCCTAGTGTTAACATCTCACCTCACCATGCTACAGTTCCTGGAACTACGAAATTCACATTGGTACAATGCTATCAATTAAAACATTAGGCTTTCTTTAAGTTTCACCTATTTGTCACTAATGACTTTTTGTTGTTGTTGTTGTTGTTCCAGGATTCAGTCCAGTCCAGGGGGTGAGTTCTGGATTTAGTCGTCATGTCTCTGATGTGGGACCATTTCCCCAGCTTTCCTCATTTTGCATGACCTTGACAAATTTGAAGGTCAAATGGCCTGTAGGCTGTCCCTCAATTTTGGTTCGTCGGATGTTTTTCATGACTAGACTGGGGTTAATGCATTTGGGGAAAGACTAGCACAGAGGTGAAGTATTTTCTCCTTGTGTTGTAGCAGGAGTTACACAGTACATGACCTATCCCTCAAGATGTTAACCTTGATCAGCTGCCTGAGGTGGTGTCTGCCAGGATCCTCCACTACGGAGTTTCTGTTTTTCCCTTTTCATCTGCATGTTCAGTCCTCACTCAAGGAGAGGAGAATCCAGCTCCCATCTGGGAAAGAGGAGTATCTCTATGTATATTATGCAGAATTCTCCCCTATAACTATGTAAGCCCAATGATATAGCAATTGTTTAGTTCCTTGGCAATGTGTATAGTTGAGGGTAAAAGCAGTGGCCAGGTAGAAAATGACTGGAAAAGTTGTCGAAACCCTAGAATTTTAAAAAATACAAATATGCTACCAATTGTCCTTTCCTTTCCACAGATGGACAAATAGATCTCTTAAACAAAAAGATCACCATTAAAGCTATTCCATCACCCCACCCCTGAATGCCTGAAAAATGGAAACCTTTTCAAAAACAAACAAAATGAAACAAAAGCAACAACCCATCATTTACCTTGAGCCAGACACTCCCATGTGTCACTGCTAGCCTCTGTCAGCTCTGCCCTATAGCTAGCAATACCCTCTGTCATCAAGAGGCTGAGTAACTTTTGGAGCCTCCCTCACTGGCATGTGTGTGCCCAACCATATTCCCAGCCCACAGCTTTGCCTGTCTTTCCTCTGTGGCAGGATCTACCTTGAATGGATAAACTTTCACAAATCAAAAGAGAGAGAGAGCATTCACTGCAAGATAGCAGCATAGGCAGACATGGCTTGCCTCTTTGCACAACCACATCAAAATTACAACTAAGATATGAAACAACTATTACTTAGAAATCAAGCTGAATGGAAGTCTGACAATCCCAAAATCAAGTTGAACCAAAATTTGACAACTACAGAATTAAGGAAACCACACCTATCTAGACTGGAAGGAAGGGCACAGATGCAGGAGGGCTGATCTGGGTGGGTAAAAATTAGGGAGAGATATCCCAGGAGCAAGGAGTCCCCGCCCCACACCAGACCCCACAGCCCAGGGTTCCAGTGCCAGGAAGATATGTCCCCACAACTTCTGGCTGCAAAAACCAGTAGGGATTGAGTCAGTGAAAGAAACAGCTGGAGCCTTAAGAAGTTCCTCTTAAAGAACCTACACACAGACTTACTTACTCAGACTCACTCCTTCTGAGCTCCAGCACTAAGGTAGCAGCTTGAAAGGCACCCGTAGTATACAGGAGAAACTGAAGTATCTGGCAGCAGGGTGGGCAAAGGCCATTGTCCCTTTAATAAGCCCTCTCCCAACACAGCCTGTAGACTGGTGCCATATCTGAGGCTCCATCAACCTGGCTATCACTGTTTGACCCACCTGGGAGATCCCCAGAGACTCTGCCCCACCCAACTTACGGTCCCACCCCAGCTGGTTTTTCATAGGAATGGCTAGTCTTGATGCGGGCTTCACAACTTCCTACATCCTATCAAGTAAGAAAGAGCTGGCTTCATTGAGCCCAGACCCAGCACTTACAGCAGACAGATTAGAATCACAGTTTGGCTTGGGAATCTCTAAAGCCAGCATAAGTAGCAGCCACCTCAGATTGCTTTACAGCTCAGGCTGGGTGCCCCAGGCAAAACACAGGTGGAGGTTGATCTTGGCCTGCACCACCCAGGAAATTCCCAGGGCCAGCGTACCCAGTGGAGAGCTACAGACTATGTAGGAGCACCACCACCCTGCCCCTAAACAGCTAGTTCTCCACGAGGGCGGAAGTTGGTGGCAAGTGGTCACACCCAATCCTTGCAACTGACTGACCTGGATAAATCCCTCTCATTGATTTGCGAACAGCAACCAAGGAACAACTACAAAAGGATGGTGTACTGAGCCCACACAAAGGGCCCACCATGAGTACCTAGCTTGGGTGATAGGGGAGGCTATGCCACTGGACCCTACAGGACATCCTACTACATTTGAACACACTACCAAGACACAGAGTCAAAGCAGCTCTACCTAACACATAGAAACAAACACAGGGAGGCTGCCAAAAATAGGAGACAAAGAAACATGGCCCAAATGAAAGAATGGGTCAAAACTCTAGAAAAAGAGCTAAATGAAATGGAGATAAGCAATCTATCAGATGCAGGAATCAAAACATTGATTATAAGCGTGCTCAAGGAACTTAGTGAGGACCTCAGTAGCATAAAAAAGGTCCAGTCAGAAATGAAGGATTCACTAATTAAAATAAAGAACAGTTTCCAGGGAAACGGCAGTAGAGTGGATGAAGCTGAGAATCAAATCAATGATTTGGAATGATAAGGAAGCAAAAAAATCTCAAAACAAACAAATTAACAAAAAGCCCAAGCAAACCATACAAAACGACAAGAAGAAAAAAGAATCCAAAAAAAATGAGGATAGTATAAGCAGCCTCTGGGACAACTTCAAGAGGTCCAACAGTCACATCATAGGGGTTTCAGTAAGAGAAGAGGCAGAGCAAGAAATTGGAAATCTATCTGAAAAAATAGTGGGAAAAAACTTCCCTAATTTGGTGAAGCAAATAGACATGCAAGTCCAGGAAGCACAGAAAGCACAGAAAGTCCCACATACAATGGATGCAAAGAGGCCCACTCCAAGATACATCACAATTAAAATGCCAAATGTTTCAGATAAAGAAAGAATCTTAAAAGCAGAAGGAAAAAAGAATTTGTTACCAGATGGGAGGGGGTTATGGGGGAATGGATGAAGAAGTGAGCGGATTAAGAAGTACGAATAGGTAGTCACAGAATAGCCATGGGGATGTAAAGTACAGTATAGGAAATGGAGTAGCCCAACAACTTACACGTATGACCCATGGACATGAACAATGGTAGGGGGTTGCCTGAGGGAGTGGGGGTTGCTGGGTGGGGGGGGAAGGGGAAAAATCAGGACAACTGTAATAGCGTAATCAATTAAATATAATTAAAGAAAAAACCACCTCTCTAAAACTGAAACAAACCAATGATGGAACAATCTATTCGTAGCTGTGGCTCAGATCATATTAATGTCTTCTCTCTCTGTCTGTTACATCCATAGCAACGTTCCTAACTGCTTTCCCAACTATGGGCCTTGCAGCCCTGTTTGCACGGTTTAAGGAAGTGAGATGGCCTAGAAGGCAGAAGATGCAGTCTTACCTTGGCAACGCTCAGTGGCTGTTCACCATAGCTCTTCGAATCCCAGCATCCTTGTGGTATAGTGGCCTCCTACTTATGACCAGCAACTGCTAATGCAATCCTAAAGGAAAAGCCCATCTCAGCTGTCTCAATGAGTTCATATAGCCCGTGGCTTCCTGCCCACCGCAAGCACCGGGCAGAGAGGTGGCAGGATCTCCAGTCTGTGGTCAGAGCTGCACCAGCTGCCCCCCAGGAGCCCCGCCCCTCCTGAGGAGCCCCACCCCTCCTGAGCACTTTGAAAGCTTCCATGGGTTCCCTGGGTCCAATGGGTGCCAATGCCCCAGAACAGCCCATGAGCAGCTGGTCTTTCCCTGGCCCTGGGCCGCATGGGTCAGAATACCCCTGTGCCACCAGAAAGTTCTCTCAAGGGGGTTTGGTTTACCAACACGGGTGGTGTTTTCCCTACACGAGCCTGGCAGAGTTAGTAAACCTTCAAGCTAACTCTATCAGGTATTTTGCTTTGCTTTGCAGCATTTGTCTGCAAGACAGCAAAAAGCTTGGGATCCACTGCCTGGTGCCTTCTGTGTGAGCCAGGGCCTCTATCTAGTTTCTCAGCCTTGTTGGTTTGGCTTTCCAAAAGCTGTTGAGAATACCTGGCCTGTGAGATACTGTGAGCACGAGTGATAGCATGGGTGTGAGAGAAGGGCACAGAATTGGCTCTCAATAGCTAGTATCTGTTTCTTTTTTGTTTGTTATTTTACAGCACTCTAGTCAGCCATTGACTGTGCTCTCAGAGCCTGTTCAAAGTGTTGCTTCACTTGGCTATGAAAACTCAGAGGAGCAGAGGCTGAAGGAGGCCACGAGGGAAGGGCCTTAACACCTAGAATGGAGAGGAGCTGTCCCGGACTCCACCAGCGGAGGGACCAACGGGACCAGGAACATTGCTCAGATGACCTTGGGAGACTTGCTGGTCCAGACAGACAGGTGAGCCACCGGTTACCCGCTTTCTTTTTTTAAAATTAAATTTAAAAATTGGGGGGGCATTGCTTTCTGATACATGGACCAAAGAAAGCCAGTGGGTGGGCTCCTTTCCTGCCTTTGTGTCTGGGGACCTTGGGGGGATGCAGTTCAGATAGACCTGCTTCTACCTCTGGCCTGAGACTGCAGTCCACAATCTCAGTTTCCCCATGGGATTTTTTCCCTTGGATTTTAGGACTAAGACAATATTTCATTGTGAGTTCCTGGTTTAAAAAAAAAATAACCCTTTTGACAGATGCTCATAGCAACATAGAGGTCTTGAGTTCTAAGGCTCCTTGGAAAATTTTGCTTCATTTCCCCAAAAGAGTTTTGTGAAAATAAATAGATCAATGCGGGAGAAGCATTTATTATAATATTTAGAATTTAGTAAGCTCCAAAGGACTGGTAGGTAATGTGATATGCCTAATCAGAGTCTGAAATCTGATCTTTAAAACAGCTTTGTCTTCTTCTGCTCTTGGCAGCAAAGGGCCCAGAGCAGTGTCCAGAGCTGGCTGTGCTCAGTGAATTGTAGCTATTGATTTTTCAGAGTATTCATCTCTTGACACCTGAGAGTTGGGCCTAAGCATTAAATGCAAGTTGAGAAAATCTTGAACTGTTTAAACTTATAATTTAAAATTTACTGATTTGAGATAGGATTATTCAGTCTTGCTATAATAATTCAATTAGCACAAGAAATTTTGGGACTGTCTGCGGTAAGCATACCTCCAGCTGGGGGTAGAGATATAAATAACAGTTATGATGGTTATGGTCTAAGTGCAGCCATGGAAGCCTCCACAAAGCACAGTGTTTAACCAGAGGCAGGGGCAATAACTCCATCAGGATTATTGGGGGAAGTTACCAAGGAGATGGCTTTGAACTTGATTTGTGACTAAGAATCCTGCAAATGCGTAGAGGCAGACGCCTAAGTTGATCGAACCTTTTTCTGAACAAGGATCCAGTGATGTTGCCTAATTACGTCTGCTGTTCTTATCAGTGGGGACTACATAAGTGACTTTTGGACAACTTTTACATACTTGGACCTGAGGATACCAAGAATATACTGGGAAGTGGAAAATCTACCGTCATAAGGGGAAAATCCCTTTTTCTTCTGACTCTGGCTCATCTATTTAATTAAGGTTAGAGTGTGAGGGGATGTGAGAGTTCAGTTTGCAGGGAGGGGAGGTTCCACATTAGCTGGCTTGTTGTGGTCTGGAGAAAAGAAACTTCATCTTTCTGTGTATCTCCAGAGAGGGGTTGAAAAAAGAAAAACCTAAAAATGATTCCCTCAGTCACTCAGAAAAGGACAAGGAAATGACCTTGCTCTTGGGTTTCAGATGTCTGAGTTGAAGTGAAAGTTAATTTCAGCCATTTGGGCTCTGACGGAGCCACAGATTCCATGAGAGTGGCTGATGGGAGGTGGGGGAAAGAGCCAGGGAGGAGGATACGAAGCCACCAAGATGGGACAGGTGAGGCTAGGGGAGTCCTTTTTAGACACTCTTGTTGGGGAACCTCAGAGAGAGCTCACAGGGCTACACAGGCTCTGAAACCCCCAGTTCAGTGTTCAGCTTCACTGGCTTTCTCATTTATTTTTGTAACATTTGAGGTAACTTATGCAAAATTCGGAGCTCTGCTTCCACATGTCTTCACCGGCCTCTGTACACCAGTACATTTCTGATTCAGGCCAAAAGCTGTGGGCAGTAGAATGTTTGAGTGGAAGAAACATTAAAATAATCCAGTCCAAGATTCACTTCAGGAATGGTGGTGTGAGAGGTGGGACAATTTCCTCCTGAAGACAACAAGTATGAAACTAGACAAAGTTGTCAAAACCAACCATTTCAGGACACTGAAAAATGACCAAAGGCATACGCAAATTGAAAAACATTTAATCTTTAAAAACTGCTACTGCATCCAAATGGTCATGAGTCTGTGATCTTCTTGCTTAGGGGATCTACACCTTCTCCCCCTCCCTCAATCCCTTGGGTAACAAGAATCACAGCTTTACAGGTGGGAACAGGGAGCATGTTTTTAGGACTATTAGTGAAAACCAGCAGCTTTCTCAGCTGAAGTGACAGATTTGGTCTGGGATGGGGAAATGAAAACCTACAGTTTTATAAGTCAGAGGTCAAGGCATTAGTTCTAGGCAGGAAGTGAAAAACTGCAGCTTTATTGGGTTAGCCTCTTAACAGTTACAACCTCTGTTCCGAGTGGGCAGATCATCACCCCGAAATGTGATGGGGAAATCCTGGAAGTTAGGCAGCCATGAAAAGGCAGATATTATAAACTCCCCACACATCCCTGACTGACTGCTAACATATGCATGAGCCAGGGAGACCCGGTGGTGCAGCAGAAGGTGGACGTCAAGGGAGACCTGAGGACTTCCTGTAGATTTGACTTTGTCACTCCAACTACAGACAGCTTGGGTAACAGAAAGTGGGAGGTTTGTATGTTCAAGGTGTCTGAACATATGTTCAGACACCTTGAACATAACTTCTGTCTAAATGATTGTCCGACCACTAAACAGTGCAGAAACAGGGACACCTCTAGAGAGCCGGACTAAAAAATAAAGTAAAATACTAAAAACCAAAACTGCACAGTGATTTCAGTGGCTACACATGATGGAGGAGACCAACACTGCAATTCAAATGCAGACCAGTTCATAAAACAACCAACCAAACACTTTCAGGAAAGTAAACCAGAAATCAGGGTTGTACTACAATGTCCAATTTTCAGCCGGAAATTACTAGACATGCAAAGAAACAGAAAACTGTGACCAGAAAAAAAAAAGTTAATAAATTCTGACTCTAAGCTGTTATAGTTTGGCTCAAGGAATAAAAAGAAAATATGCTTAAAGAATTATAACAATTAATGTTAACAGTGAATCAACAGAAAGGGAATCTCCACAGAGAAATGGAAATTATAAAAAGAATCAAATGGAATGTCTAGAGCTGCAAACTACAAGCACTAACATTAAAAATTCAATAGCAGATCTGAGATGGCGAAAGAAGAAGCTGTGAATTTGAAGATACAGCAATAAAAGTTAAGGCTACACAATGTAAAATGTTCAAAACAAATGTAATAGTAGTCCCAAAGGAGTGGAAAGCAAAAAAGGCACAGAAAAATTATTTGAGGAAAAACTAATGGAAAATTCTCCAGTGTTAGTGAATAACATTGATTTCAAGAGTCAGTGTTGTGGTCTGAATGTTGTGTCCTCCCCCAAACTCATATGCTGAAACCTAAGCCCCAAAGTGATGATATTAGAAGGTAGAGCCTTTGGGTAGAGATTAGGTCATGAGCATGAAGCCTCATATAAGTTGGAAAGAAATACAGTCTCTCAGTTTTATTTATCTGGAAAAGAATTATAGTTAGTGCCATTATAAAACAGTCCTGAGACAGTTCCTTCCTCCCTTCTACCATGTGAGGTTAGAGCAAAAAGATAGCCATCGATGAAGCAGGTCTTCACCAGACATCGAGTTGGCTGGCACATTTATCTTGGACTTCCCAGTCTCCAGAACAGTGGGAAATAAATTTCTGTTGTTTATAAGTCACTCATCTGTGCTATTTGGCTACAACAGCCCAAACCAACTAGGACAGGCATGAAACTGCATGTACCCAACATAACATAGGCACAAAGAGAACCACACCTTGACATCAGGGGCCAAATGTTGAAAATCACAGAAAAGATATAATCTTGCAAGCAGCAAGAGAAAACAATAATGCAACATATTTATGGCAACAATACCATTAACAGTTGACATCTCATCAGAAACAATAGTGATGGAAGGCAGTAGAATGATATATTCCAAACGCTAAAAGAACAAAAGAACCATCACCTAAGAATTCACTATGCAATAAAACTATCCTTGAAAAATGGAGTTGATATAAATACTTTTCCAGTCAAACAAAACTGGAGAGAATTTGTTTCTATCTGACTTACAGTACAAGAAAAACTAAAGGGAATCCTTCTGACTAAAAGAAATGATGCCAGATGGCAACCAGTTCACAGAAAGGAACAAAAAGCACTGGGAATGGCAAGGATGTAGATAAATAAAACTATATATAATAACATAAATATATTATCTTGTCTTCTCTTAACTTTTTAAAAACACATATGATTGCTCAAAGCAGAAATTATAACATCACACTGTAAGTTTATAACACATAAATACATTTGACAGTCATAACACAGAGAAGCATGAGAAATGGAGCAAAATTTCCTTTTTCACCAAAGTCAGTATTCATTTAAAGTAGATTTTTGGGCCCTGGCTGGTGTAGCTCAGTGGATTGAGCATGGGCCTGTGAGGCAAAGGGTCGCCGGTTCAATTCCCAGTCAGGGCACATGCTTGGGTTGCAGGCCAGGTCCCTGGTGGGGGACACACATTGATGTTTCTCTCCCACTCTTTCTCCTTCCCTTCCCCTCTCTCTAAAAATAAATTAATTAATTTAAAAAATAAAGTAGATTGTGATGGATTGTAGATTGTGATGGATTGAAGATGTAGTTCAAAAGTAAAGAGGAAAAGTGATCTCAGCAAGTTAGCACACTAGGAGGTCCTGATGCTTGTTCCTCCCCCCACCCACAAAAAGACAACAACAAAAGTAATGAATAAAGAACAAACAGATTAAAATAGCTCTGGGAGAGCTCTGGAATGCAATGAAGAACTTGCAGCAACCCAATGGAGCGAAAAAAAAACAACAACCCAAGAAACAAAAAAAGAAACCAAGAGAGGCTGCACAGACAAGCAGAGGAAGTGTCTTACCTGGATCACCTCAGCCCCAGTCTGGCACAGCTAGGTGCCAAGAGGGACCCCATCAGTATGACCTTCCCACATGAGGAAAGGAAATCAGGAGGATTCCAGCAGCTTCTGTAGACACCCA
>PVKM010021858.1:0-22265 GCA_004027735.1 Carollia perspicillata | reverse complement strand
AGAACTTTGAATGGTTTATTTACATCCCATAATTTATCTTTCATTTTTAGAACCCACTAGATAGTAGTATTACTATTGTATTCAGCCAATATTCTATTACATTTACCTGTATATTCACTTCTCTGTTATTCTTTTTTTATATCTCAAAACTTGCATCTGGGATCACTTATCTTCTGCCTCCTTTAGAATTCCTTTCAGTGAGAGTTAGTTGGTGATGAATTCTTTCCATTTTTATCTGTGAAAATGTTTTAATTTCACTCTTATCCATGAAATACAGATCTCCTATGCATAGAATGCTAGGTTGGAAGTTGAAGAGATCAATGCCATTCAACTTTCTGCTTTGAGCGTGGCAATTGAGAATCCAGCTGTGTGTAACTGTCAGTCACTTGAAGGTGATCTGTCCGTTTTCTTTGTCTTATAGATAAAGATTTTCTCTTTGTCTTATGTATTCATTTAGTTTTAGATTTTGGTTATTGTATTGATTTATTTATAGATGTTCCATTTCAAGTGAACTACATCACTTTTCATAGTTTCCTGCATATATTTTAAGTTTCATTGTGTTCCCTCATAACTGGTCAGCCCCGGGCCACACATGCATGAACAGGTTCAAAGTCCCCAGATGAAGACAAAGGTCTGAATGGACTGAAACTGTCACTCAAGAGACTGCAGTTCCAGCCCAGTCTAGAAAAATAGCTACTAAGTAAAGGAAGCAATATCCACAGAGGAAAAAAAACAAGTTCTGAATTCCACAGCTTAATTTTTATAATGACCAGGATACAATCCAAAACTACCCAACACACAAAAAACCAAGGAAATAGAATATGTTCTCAGGAGAAAAGAAAATCAACTGAGTTTGACTCCAAGTTTGGATTCAGATGTTACAATGTTTATTTTGATCTTTAGTTCTTTATTAATTTTGTGTAACTTGTAAAAGGTGTCTTTTCCTTCCTTCCTTCCTTCCTTCCTTCCTTCCTTCCTTCCTTCCTTCCTTCCTTCCTTCCTTTCCTTCCTTCCCTCCTTCCTTTGGTTACTTAGTTTTCCCAATACTATTTATTGAAAAAGAAAAACATTCTTGTCCCACTCATCTAAAGTGCAAACTCTGTCATATATCACATGGTCATAAGTCAGGCACATGTGAGTCTGTTTCTAGGTTTTCTATTCTACTCGGTTTGCTCACTGGTCTACAAATACCACAGCATATGAATACACAGCTTTATAATATGACTTGATATTTGACACAGAAAGTCTTCCCACCATATACAAGGATATCCTGGCTACTCATGGCACTTGCGATTCTATATATATTTTAGAGGCAGCCTATCAAATTACTCTAAAAATATTAAAAGAACAAAAACCTGTTGTAAGTATGACTGAGGAACTTGAAATCACTAAATCGGTTTGGGAAGAATTTACATTATAACACTCTCTGTAATTCATGGACACTCCTTAGTTCTCCATTTCTTTAGTCTCTTTAAAGTCTCACAATAAAGTTTTATGACTTTCCCTATAGAGTTCTTTTGTTAGATTTATCTTGGAGTGTTTGACAATTTTTTATTCTACTTTAATGGTATATTTTACAAATGCTCATTTTTTGTTTCTTTCTTGAATGAAGAAATGCAATGCAATATGCAACTTTTGGCATACAGAATGCAATTTTTGGTGTATTCAATAAGGCAAGCCTCATTTATTAATTCTAGTAACTTATCTAATAGATTGTGTTGGTTTTTCTATGTGCACAGTCATCTGTGAATAATGAGAATCTTATTTATTCCTTTACTGTTGGGAACTGCCCTGCCTGGTTTCAGAAACAGTAACTCCCATGGCTAAGGCTGAGTAAAGAGACATTGGGACCATAAGCCACTAAGAAGACAAAGCTTATCTTCCTGTCAGGAGTGCTGTCTCTGCCCTCTTTTACTTCACCCCACTTGGCCTGGGGTGGATGACTGGTTAGCCAATGACAGGTAAGATTGCTCAAGGGAGGGATGACCTAAGATGGGCACAGTCATGAAGGGGCCCTCAGGGAAGGACTTACGAGGTTATAAAAAAGAGGGGTGATGGACCTTTTCCCCTTGGCTTTGACATAACCTGAGTCCTCATTCTGTCTGTGAGAAGTCTCCTAATCTTTTGGCCGCCTTACATCGCCTGCCTGACTTAAGCCTGAAACAATGCTGGAGGTGGGTGTGGCCCTGTGCGGGAAAGGGCAGTTCCCCAGGGGGATCAGGCCTAAGAAAGAATGCACAAAATCCTGTGAAACCTGCTTTGCTAATATCCTCAATTTAAATGATAAGGGCCCAAGCATAGAATGAGTTTATTTCCTCAAAGTTTTATGGCCCTTTAGCCAACTGACCTTGACTCAAAATAAGCCCTCGTAATTCTTTGAATGTTATCTATTGTTTGATCATTACTGCCTGACAATGATTGATGAACTTTACCTGTATTCCTGTGCAAACTGAACCCAATAAAAACCCATTGAGGAACAGGGTCCTGGCCCTTATCCTTTGAGAGATCAGCCACCTTTCCTCCCCAAGCAGATCATGCCTTGGTAGACTTATTCTCATCTGTGGTGGATGGAGGGGCTCTGTGGGCAGATCCCCCTAACACTTTACAATCTTTTCAACTCTTATTTCTTTTCAGTACTAATTGCACTGGCTGAGACTTCAAATACAAGTTAGGTAGAAGTGGCGTTAGCTCACAACCTTGTCTTGTTGTCGTTCTGTCTCTCAGGCCAGTTTTCTACATTTCACCACTGAGTGATGTTAATTGTCAATCTTCTGTAGCTGCTCTTTCTTAGATTAAGGAAAGTCCTGTCTATTCTCAGTTTGCTAAGACATGTTTGGGGGTTTTTGGCTTTTTTTTATGGAATACAGGCTAAACTCTACCAAATGCTTTTTTATAAGTCTGCAGAGGTGATCATATTATTTTTCTCATTTAATATATCGATATAATGAATTATATGATTGAGTTTCTAAGGCCAGTCTATTTCTAAAATGCATCCAACTTGGTGATGAGGTATTTTACCTTCTTCTTTTACTGCTTTCAATTTGCTGATATTTTGTTTAGGATTTCTGCATCCACATTCATGAGAGGCTAGCCTTTAACTTCCTTTCTGGTTTGCATATCAAGGTTGTGCCCATCTCAAAACAGAAGTTGGGATGTGTTTCTTCTCCTTCTCTTTCCTGAAATCATTTATGTAAGATCAGTGCTAGCTATTCCTGAAAGGCTTCCTAGCACTCACTAAAGTCGCCCACTGTCCTCTGGGAGGCTCTCCAGGAGGGCCTATCTTCCCTGTCAGCTCTGCTGGGCTCAGACACTGCCCTGGGGTTCACATCAGTATGTCCCACATGGAACTTTTCACCCTGGGTGGGCCCTGTCCTTGCTGTCCCCAAGCAGGAGTCAGTGGGCAGTACCCTCAGGACTGTGTGGCTGTGTGGCTGTGTGGCTCTGGCTCTCCCGCACCTTTCTGCTCCCATCTGGGAATGACCACACGGTTCCTACTGCATCAGACCTCTGGTGCCCAGGGCAGATTTTCCCACCAGTTTCTCGTCAGCAGGGAGGTTTAGCCTGATCACATCACTGGACATCAGCAGCATCAGCTACCCTGGTTGTCACGTCAGATGCTCTGTCTGCCAAAACCAAGCCAGCTCCTTTCATCCTTGTGATACAACAGAAGGCAGAAGGCTGCCTTTTTTTCCTTCTCTATGTTAATAACAGCAGCATCACCTTAGAGGGAGGCACAACTTCACAATCAATCACAAATTCCACCAAAATGGGCCACAGCTGTAAAATAAACAAAAGCTCATACTTAAACATTTTTTGAGTTAGCAAATGTCTTAAGTGTCATTGTTTCAATGATAAAAATGAAATCCTCAGTTTTTATCTGCCTGGTTGAAGAAAATGTCTTACGAGGCATGCCTTCAAGATGCACAACCAAGAGGAACAGCAGAGGAGGCAGGGGCACTGTTGAATAAATCAGAAGCTCCTGCAAAACCTGGGACTGCATCTGTGCTTGTGTGCTCTCAAGGAGAGAGAACGTTTCCAGCTATGTTGGCTTGCATCATTATGCCAGTAAATTTCATCTCTTCTCAATTTTCTGGGGCTTGCCAGTAATATTCACAATTTTCAGTGTTCTTTGACTAGAGAAAAATATGATGACATTTCTGAATCTTTGTTCCATTTGCTGGGAGAACCCTATGCATATTAACAACACTGAGGTATTACACTCTTTCCTTTAAAAAGTGTATGGCTTTTCCTCAGGCTGGATCCAAAGTCACTGTTACTTAAAACAAACAAACTAACAAAAAGAGCCAGGAAAGGGATTCTGTAGGTAATGTGCAGAGTATTTTTGTAAATTACAATCCACTCCCTACTACGTGTTGGTGCAGAGTAGGTGGTCATGTGTGTTCTTTTTTTAAAGGCAAATTCATTTATTTATTTATTTTAATTATTTTATTTATTTTTTAGTAGATATGGTTTCATTGTATATATATATTTTTTTTAATTTTTACTTATTTTTATTTTCAGAGCGAGGAGAAGGGAGGGAGAGAGAGGGAGAGAAACATCAGTGTGTGGTTGACTCTCTCATGCCCCCTACTGGGGACCTGGCCTGCCACCCAGGCATGTGCCCTGACTGGGAATGGAACGGGTGACCTTTCAGTTTGCAGGCTAGTGCTCAATCCACTGAGCCACACCAGCCAGGGTGTGTTCTTTAGGTGTGTGAACTACTCAGACAGAGATTACATCACCAAGTAACACTGGCAGAAAGCTGCCTCCATTTGGTAAATTCTCCTTATAAGTAAGTTTAATTTAAGGAAAGAGTTGTCCAGGAAAAAAGTACTTTGTAAACATTAAATACTTGAGAATTGTAGAAAAAATCCTTCCAGAAGGTGAACTGTTCATTTTGCTAAACTTAGGATACAGATTGGTGATTTCCTTTTAAACAGAAGCTAGGTAGGTCCTGGCCGGTGTGGTTCAGTTGGTTGAGCATGGTCCTGCAGGGCAAAGGGTCGCTGGTTCGATTCCTGGTTGAGCACATGTTTGGGTTGCAGGTTCCATCCCCGGTCAGGGTGAGTATGAGAGGCATCAACGTTTTTCTCCCTCTTTAAAAAAATTTTGTTTATTTACTTTTAGAGAGCGGGAAAGGGAGGGAGAAAGAGAGGGAGAGAGACAGCAATGTGTGAGAGATAAGTTGATTGGTTGCCTCTCCAATGCCCTCAACTAGGGATCCAGCCCACATCCCAGGCATGGGCCAGTGCCTAGGAATTGAACTGGCAACCTTTCAGTTCACAGGCCAGTGCTCAATCCACTGAGCCACACCAGCCAGGGCTTCTCTCCCTTTTTTTCTCCTTCCTTTCACCCCTCTCTAAAATTAATTAGAAAACTAATTAATTAACTAGAGACTAGGACATTAACCATCAGAGCACATTGGCTGTGTCAATCTTGTCCCCTGCTCTCCCATAGTGCCAGCAAGGGCCAGGCACACAGTGGGAGATGGGTCATGTCACATAATCAGTGGAGTAACAGCCAAAAGAGGTGTTCAAGACCATCTGGTCCAAAAGTGAGTCAGCCACACCCAAGAGATTTTCCACTGAACTAGCCCAGGGTCTCGCCAAAACCTTCATTTCAGTGTCAACATCCTGGGAAGTTGACACTCTAGATTCTAGAGAATTTAGTGTCTCTGGGAGAGTCATGACAGCTTTAACTTTCACTGTAACTGTTAATTATTCATCCGAGCATCCAGAAGCTGCTGCAAAGGATACACAGGTCACATTCCCCATCCCCACTAGCTACTTGTGAAGCAAAGAACTACAGGATCAGGGAGCTGGGGTGAAATTGGGAAGTTACCTCTTATCACTGCTTGTGTGTGGTTCTTCCTCCCAAATGGCTCTAGTGAAAACATGCAGGTCTGCTCGGAGAAAGTATCAGGTTGCCCGGACAACGATTCCTGGCAGGCTGAACACAATTGTTGTGTTCACTGCACCAATATCACTGAAACATTATCTTTACTGATAAACTTTACAAAGTCTTGAACCAATTTTCTGAACTTCCATGTGAGTATAATAACTATCTCAATATACACAAAAAGGGAAAAAAGCCTTTTTGGTGTGGTCAGAAATGAATTTAAGTATGTCATTCTCAGTACCATTTAAGTGATAAGATGGCATTTTTTGTAAATAAAAGTAGATAGAGACAGATACACCAAGAATACTAGAGCTGATAAAGCTTCTGCTTCACATTGAGATTCCACTGACAATTCCTAGGACTAAAAGGAATCCCGAGGACAGTCCCTGGAGGGCATGACGCGATGGGCACTCCAGAAACCTTGATGAAGGATAAAGGAACAGAACTGTTTTTGTTCATCAACTAAGACTGTATTCCAGGTCAGATGACAAGTGACATATAACAGATAGAAAGCCTCATGTTTCCCCAAATGATTTGTAAAGTGTTTCTCACACACTGAACACTTCTATTGACTCCTTTCTAATGTGACAGGAGGTTAGTAAATATCTTTGAATGTTCAAATGTATTATCAATGAAAGTTACAAATATAATATTCCTACTTCTAATTACTACCTTATCTTTTCTGAAATAAAATTTAAGAAACAACTTTATCAAAACACTTTATTTGTATTGACTTTGAGAGAAAGAGAAACACTGATCTGTTGTTCTACTTATTACACATTCACTGGCTGAATCCAATATGGGATTGACCCACAGCCTTGGCACATTGGAGGAACGCTCTAACAAACTGAGCTACCTGCCAGGGCTCAAAATATTTTCAAGATAATAATCCCTCCAGACCTTACCTGCTGATCAGCAGTATTATCAGCTCTGTATTCCAGCTGGCCAGGTATTATCTGCAACCACTTACATCTGGGTGGGAATAGGGGTCAGGAACAGATTCCAGTAGAACCTTCACTTCCAAATTTACATGACTTTGCAAATTACTTAAAATTTACAACAATGCACTAATTTCATAATAAAATGTAAAAAGATTTCTGGACTTCCGGCCAAGATGGGGGCATAAGTGGATACACTGTGCCTGCTCACACAACAAAAAGGACAACAAATTTAAAAACAAAAACAACAACCAGAACTGACAGAAAATCGAACTGTGTGGAAGTCCAACAACCAAGGAGTTAGAGTAGAAACATTTATCTAGACTGGTGGGAGGGGTGGAGACAGGCAGGTAGGCAGAGAAAACATGCAGCAAGGCAGGAGCTGGAGGACTGGGGTGGGCGAGGCAGTGCCTGGCAGGCTAGGCAGTCCCACATTTGTGTGCAGATAAGCCGGGAGGAAAAACTGGGAAGCAAGACAGACCACGCAGCCCAGGCTTCCAGCAAAGGCAAATAAAGCCTCTAAACTTCTGACTGTAAAAATTTGTGAGTATTACGGTGGTTGGAGAAGCCCCCACCTTCACAGGAGAGTTTGTTGGAGAGACCCACAGGGTCCTAGAATGTGCACAAACCCACCCATCTAGAAATCAGCACCACAAGGGCCTAAATTGCTTGTGAGTAGTGGGGAAAGTGACTGAAAGCCAGCGGAGAGCCCAGCAAGTGGCATTGTTCCCTTTCACATGCCTCCCCCACATACAAAGCCACAACACAGCAGCATGAGTTACCCGACCCTGTCAAATACCTAAGGCTCCACCCCTTACTAAGTAACAGGTGTGCTGAAACAAAAAAAATCATGGCCCAAATGAAAGAACAGGTCAAAGCTTCAAAAATAGAAGTAAGCGATGAAGAGATAGCCAACTTATCTGATGCACAATTCAACATTGGTAATCAGGATGCTCACAGAAATGGCTGAGTATGGTTAAAATATAGAGTAAGAAGTAAAGGCTATGCAAAGTGAAATAAAGGAAAATGTATAAAGAACCAACAGTAACAGGAAGGAAACCAGGACTCAAATCAATAGTTTAGACCAGAAGGAAGAAACAAGAATTAAAAAAAAAAAAAAAAATGAGGAGAGGTGTAGGAACCTCCAGGACAGCTTTAAACCTTCCAACATCTGAAACTTATGGGGTGCCAGAAGGAGAAGAGTAAGAGCACGAAATCAAAAGCCTACTTGAAAAAATAATGGCCAACCTCCTCAATCTGGCAAAGGGAATACACTTCCAGGAAGTCCAGGAAGCTCAGAGAGTCCCAAAGAAGTTGGACCCAAGGAGGAACACACCGAGGCATATTGTAATTACATTAACCAAGATTAAAGATAGGGAGAGAATCTTAAAAGCAGCAAGAGAAAAGGAGACAGTTACCTACAAAGGAGGTCCCACAAGACTAGCAGCTGATTTCTCATAAGAAGGCAAGAAGGGGCTGGAAAGAGGTATTCAAAGTCATGAAAGGCAAGGACCTACATCCAAGATTGCTCTATCCAGCAAAGCTCTCATTTAGAATGGGAGAACAGATAAAGTGCTTCCTAAATAAGGTCAAGTTAGAGGAGTTCATCATCACCAAACCCTGATTATATGAAATGTTAAAGGGACTTAGCTAAGAAAAAGAAGATAAAAAATATGAACAGCAAAATGACAACAAACTCACAACTATATAACCGAACCTAAAAAAACACAAAAGCAAAAACAACTGAACAAACAACTAGAACAGGAACAGAATCACAGAAATGGAGATCAGCCCTGGCTGATGTAGCTCAGTGGATTGAGCACAGGCTACGAACTAAAGGGTCACCAGTTTGATTCCCAGTCAGGCACATGCCTAGGTTGTGGGCCAGGTCCCCAGTGGGGGCCATGTGAGAGGCAACCACTCACTGATGTTTCTCTCCCTCTCATTCTCCCCCCTTCCCCTCTCTCTAAAAATAAATAAAAATAAAATCTTTAAAAAAAAAGAAATGGAGATTACATGGAGTGTTATCAGTGGTGAAGGGGAGAGGGGAGTTGAGGAACAGGTACAGGGAATAAGTAGCATAAATGGTAGGTAGAAAATAAACAGGGAGAGGTTAAGGATAGTATAGGAAATGTAGAAGTCAAAGAACTATATGTACGATCCATGGACATGAACTAAAGGGGGGGAGGAATGTGGGTGGGAGAGGGTGTGCATGGTGGAGGGGAACAAAGAGGGGAAAATTGGACAACTGTAATAGCATAATCAATAAAATATATTTTTAAAAAGATTTTTGTTTAGCAGAAAAAGCAAGTTTGCTTTTCCAAGCAAATGCCAACATTTAAACATATGCAAACCCAAATAATCCCAAAATTATATATTGTGAATATTTGTTGATGTTATTACCTAGTTTCTTACAACACATGATTTCTTTAAAATGTTCCAACTCTTTTAGTTATAATTAACACATGAAACTGTAAGATATTTAGAGTATACCTTGTGGTGACTTACTATATGCATACATTGTGAAAGGATTATGCCCACTGAGCTAATTAACACATCTATCACCTCACATATTTACTTTTTATTTTTGGTGAAAATATTTAAGTTCTCTCTTAGTACATTCCCATTACACAACACAGTGTGACCAACCATAGTCACGTGTCGTACATTAGATCCTCAGATCTATTCATCCCATAGCTGACAGTCTGTTGCTTTTCCCAATCTCTCCTTGCTTCCCTCACCCCCCACTCAGCCCCTGGTAACCACCTTCTTACTGCACCCCATATTCATCGCAGCATTATTACAATAGACCGGACATGGAAATAACCTAAGTCTTTTGATGGATGACTGGGTAAAGAAAATGTGGTATCAACATGCAATTGGAATATTACTCAGCCAGGAAAAAGGAATGTTCTGCTGTTTGTGACAACATGAATGACCTTGAGGGCATTATGCTGAGATAAGTCAGAGAAAGATAAATATTGCCTGGTATAACTTACATGTGGAATCTAAAAAAAAGAAGTCAGATGACTGAAACAAGACCTCAAGTGCTATAAGTTTGTTCTGTATCCACAAGTATAATATGTCAGGTGACCCACAACCACCTTGGAGCAAAGGTCATGCAGTCAGATAATTTACCTGTAACAGATCAGCAGCCAGAATCAAGGACCTGGACTGCCCAGCCCAGTTTTCATTTATTCATTCTTATGAACTCATTTGCATGTTCAGCAAATATTTACTGAGTATGTATTACTTGTTAGAAACAACTGTGCTCAGCCCTGGGAATATACAGATGGAAAGTCAGCGCTCCGCCACTCATGGGCCTACTAACCCACAATGTTCCTCTGTCTCCTCTTCTTTAGGGTGAAAATGCCAACATTTTGCTACAAAACCAAGAGTGCAGTGACTCAACAATCGACTCAGCTGGGCTCCAGCTGGGACTCTGCACAAAGCTTGGAGTAACAGGCAGGCCATGTTCAACCCCATTCTGAGTTAAGACACCCACCTCTCATCAGTGTAGGAGATTTGGTCCAATATGTGTTAGGTGTGGATGTCATTTTAAAACACAAGGCAAATCAAAATTTTGTACATGAAATTCTATCTTAATCAAAGGTTTCTTATACGAATCCTTGGGTTAAGTAAAGAGGATTATTACCCTTAAACTTGTTTTTGAAATCTGGGTTTCAGAAGCTTTAAGAGAAACCCACTGGCATTTCCCCAAACTGAGAAATCTACAGCATCAGAGGAGAAAGAGAAGCATCTCTGTTTCTTTTGGACACTCCTGCAGGACAAGGCCATTTGGAGGGGGGGCAAGGATGGCAGGCCTGTTTTACTTATTTATTTTAAATATTTATTTACTTTTAGAGAGAAGGGAATGGAGGGAGGAAGAAGGAGAGAAACACTGGGCGATGGAACCTGCAACCCGGGCATGTGCCCTGACTGGGAATTGAACTGACAGTCTTCCACTTTGTAGGACAACACCCAACTCAGCCACTTCAGCCAGGACAGCAGGCACATTTTAATGGACAAGTCATGGATAGCACCAAATAAGATCTTTAATTGGGCATATGTCACTGAAACAAAGCCTTCCTGACACATAACTGGTCTATTTTTCTCTAGGACTCGTGTGACAGCCTGGCAAAAAGTGCAGTCTCCTCACCATCTTGCCCCACGCTGGGTCTTCCCTCCTCTCTGTCCTCATGATGGTGTTTAATAGCACTGTACTGGCCCCAGGAGTCCTTGGGGCCCCTCAAGCCCTCAAGCCCACCAGGATCTGGGTCCAAGCCCTCACAAGCAACTGCCACTTGGGGGTACAGATGCTCTGCATGCAGATTTCTGGGAAAGGATCCTTCTCCTTCTGGGGACATTTGCATGTTAACAGAAGATTCTTGACAGCTACTTACTCCCAAAGAAAAATGCTAGTGAAGGGATTTAAGGCATGATGGACAGCAGACAGCAACCCTCCCTGCTCACAGGTACTCCCCTGTGTCCTTACCAGCCCCACCCCTTCCTGGTCCCTCCTGGAACCCCATTTGGCCACATAGCTTCCCTGAGCTGCACCTTCGTTTCTGTGCCTTTGTTACATGACATTCACCCTTTACCTCGCTTCTGCTACTGCAGTGCAAATGTTGACCCAGTGCAATCTTCTAGTCAAAATGGCATATTGTAACTGGAAAGAAAAAAGCAATGTCATCAGGGGCAGGGTGTGCCTGGTCAACACTAATGTAAGTGTGCAAATTTAATCAATGACAACACGCAACAGTGACCGCAGCCTGCACTTCTGCTCTGGGAGGGCAGCTGGAAGAGACAGACCAGAGCAGAGCCTGAAGATGCCCACCCCAGCGAGACTTTACAGGGGCGGCACAGATGCTGCCGCACTCCTGCGTGGCTCCTGAGGAGGGCGCCACTCTCCCAGGGCACAAGCCCCCAGCAGTGCCTGCAGTAGCAGAAGTTGAAGATTGACAGCCACAAAGGGGAACTGCCAACTCAACAGGAGAAAACTTACACTGAGACAAGTTAATATAAGCTTTGGAGCAGGAGGTTAAAAAAATATGGTTAATATCCTCAAAGAAACTAAGGCGCATATCTGATGTTTCATGTTCAGCTATAAAAAAAAAAAACTGGCGGATTTGAACTATTTAACTGTTGGGGGACATTTTTAAAGGATACAGAAAAAATGTATTTAGTCTAGAATGAAAACATGTTAAGAGCCAGTTACTGAGCTCGAAGATCAAATCAAATAATCAGGCCTGACCGTATCACATCAAGCCAAAGAATGTTAGTGTGATACCAGTACCACATATTTTACATTTGAATATTATAAACTGTCAATTTCCAAAAAAGTTGATCATTTTTATTGATGCTAGGAATTTCAGGGAAGCAAAGTATTTAACCAGACAGGTTTTCCAAGCATATTTTTAGCTGCAAAATTTTTATTTAAAGGGCTCTTAAGTGGCAGCCCTATGTACATGCTAGCCCAATTAGTTCTTTTGTGCAAATTAGAAAAAGATACCCAAATCTCTATCTAGTGCCACACAGCAACTACCTCAAATTAACCCAAAGCTGGGTGGCTTACTTAATTGTCCATGATTCCATGACCAGTGATCTGGACGTCAGGGCACAGACATGGCTGCATGATCCCAGTGGCCTCGCTCCTGTGCCTGAGGTTGGCTCTGGCCCTCTCCAGAAGGCTTGGCCGGGCTTCTTCCCATGGGGTCTGGATGCTAAAAGTCCTGAGGGAGAAAGAGGGAGCCCCAGCCTCTGTCAAATGTGTTTCGGTCTCATTGGTTGTGTCCCCACGTGGGTCAAAGGGGACCACCAGGGTGCAGACGCAGGGAGGGATAGTTGATCACTGGGATGGGGGCCTTTTTCTAAAGACACTACCTGTGTTATGTAGAGAAGGTTAGCAATGTACAGCTTTGATCAGAACAAGGATCTTCACTGTCATATTCTAGGAAACTGTCATAAAATGAGCCCTGGCCAGTGATATCTGTAAGGTGATGGCACCCATGGGACTGTGACAGACACAGCTGCATGACATACTAGTGGGCCTGCCAAAGTCTGCTCTGATTGAGAACTCAGCTTTGTAGCCTCCTTTTGCAGACCACCCTAGACACAGACCAAACACCCTGTAAGTCTCTGTGGGTTGTAATTTGAAAACCACTGAATCAGGGGCTTCTAAACCAGGTCTGAGATTACTCATGATCATTTCTGGCTGCTCTGCACACCAACCACATGATGGCAAATGAGGAGTCTTCCTGGCGGCCCCACGCACTCAGCTGAATGCAGGTGTTCTGCCATGGAGAACACGAGGGCCACGTGGTGAGCAGCTTCCCCGTGTCAGAGCAGGGACAAGAGCACAGGAACACCTGTCAGCCACACCGAGGGCCTTGCCTGGAAACAGCAGCATCTCATGCCTTGAATATGTAACTGACATGTATTCCTTCTAAAGCTCCTTCCACATATGTACATGGAACTTTAGAAGTGATTTCCACCAGAGGCGTGTTATCAATTCTGTAATTGATGCTCCCTCTCACTCTCTTTACTGGTAACCTCTGTTTTCTCCCTGTGGTTAGAGCCACACACCTGCTGACCCCAAACCACACTCCTTGGAATCCAGCAGCTCAAACTTTCTGTCCCAAGAAACCTGGCAGATGGACGATGTTCAAAGCTGAGTATGAAACCTCCTTTTCTGAAGTCAAGCCAAATAAAATTCTTGGGTGAAATACTATTTCTTTTATAATTAAGTAAGTAGGAGTGGCAGTCTTAGGGTGATTTTCCCCCCTCTCTCTCTTTCATTCAAGAGCACCAAGCCAGAAATGTATTTGGTTCAGATTTGTCAAATATCTGCATTAATGTGCTGCATTTAGTTAGAACTAAAATTACTTCTTGTGAAACACCTTGCAAGTCTGACGAGAGGCAGTTATGTAATTTGACTGAGACAATTTAAAAAGACTATTATGCCTTGCTCTTCAGATAATTTTCCACTGGAAAATTGTGAAGAGATTTATTGGGTTTTCTTAGACAACCACAAGCCTTTATCCGATGTGAAATCCTCTAGCACTTTCCTGCCTTTGCACAGTTTTAGTATAGTCACACACTACTTAATGACAAGGATACATTCTGAGAAATGTGCTGTTAGGCAATTTTGTTGTGTGAACATCATTGCATGCACTTACACAAACCTACAGGGACATGCAGCCTGTCTGTCAGAGCTTATTCCTCCTGGACTGCCAGCTCATACAGCAGGTTACTGTACTGAACACTGTAGGCAGGGATAACATCCCGGCCTGTGCGACGTCCCGCCAGTCCCGCCCCTCCCACGCAGAGCTTCTCTCTCTCAAAGCGCCTCTGTGCTCCATAGTCCTTCAGCCTGGGGTGGCCTCTCCCAGACGCCCATGAGAGCACCACCCTCCCTTCTTCCCCCACTATCAGAGGCTCTTCCTCCTACCCTAGATAGCCGCCCCCCTTTCTAATGTGCTCTCCTGTGTGGATGTCGCATGAATAGCATTCTGTGTTTGTGTGTTTGTCACATGTCTACAGCCCTGTGCTGCTTTCCTCTGGCAGCTGGGACCAAGCACCACCAACCAGGCTGCCTAAACAACAGAAATTTATTCTTTCTCAGTTCTGGAGGCTGGAAGTCTGAGATCAAGGTGCTGCCAGAGCTGTTCCTTCTGGAATTCTGAGGGAGACTCTGCTCCAGGCCCCTCTCCCAGCTGCTGGGGTTGCTGGGTCCCTTAGCTTGTCACTCCATCTCTGCCTCTGTTGTCACATTGCTTTTTCCTCTGTGTGTCTGTGTTGAAATGTCCACTTTCTAGCCCCATAAAGAAGTGTTGCAGGACCACCATCATATATGTGATCCATTACTGATCAAAGTGTTATTATGCACAGCATGACTGGATCAGTTTGGAAGAAAGGGTGTTTTCTTAACATACTGCACGTTTAGGACAGTAGAGCTTATTTTATACAGTCCCTTATGTCGCAATATATGATGTGCGTTAGGATCCTCAGCTTCCACCAGCTGCTATCCTGATCCTGCTGGACATGGGCACTTAGTGGTGGGCTCACCACAGAGGACGGGCCTCTAGATGACAATGCAGGCCCTGGAGGCTGCCACTTGATGTGAAGCTGCTCATCTGCAGGTGATTTCTAGAAGATCGGGCTGTGACTAGACATCTGGATGTAGGCCAGCTGACTGGAAACCCAAAGCCACTTGCTGTACTCTGGGTGCAGCTTTGAGGGTTGGGATTACTTCATGGTGCAGAGACTTTCTTTTGGTTCCCTCTCACCCCATAGCTTGAATTCATGGGCAACGTCTCCTTGTCATCGCCTTGAGTGGCAGATAGCAGCAGGCCTGGGAATGCAGCAGGCCCCTGCAGCAGGCGTTGTTTCATTCAATGCCATTCGTTATAGCATTGATGAGATGCCACAGAAACTTAACTCTTGTTTGTATCAACTCACCTGTGGTAATATTGGTTTCCTTGTCATTTAGCTGCAGTTTCAAGAAGCTATGGAAGTAAGTGAAGATTCACTGTACAAGAATAAACCATACAAGTCCTGCTCTCCTAAAGCGCATTCTCTGGTCCGCCAGCTGATAAAATGCTCCAAGGTAGCTGGTGAAACGAAAAGTACAGAAAGCATAGGTGCGGGGCAGTGCCTGGCACAACCGTGTGGGGAAGTGACTTCTGAGATGTCCAGGAGCTCATGGAGAGGTCTGGCCAAGCCATGGTTAATTTGATGTGTCACCTTGCCCCCAGTTGGGGAGGCCCAGGCCTGGTGCTATCTGCCACACTCTCCAAATAGTGTGAGCTAATTATAGTCATTCCAATGTCAGGCACAAACATTTATTTCACCATGGGTTATTACCATTGCATACCATCAAAATTTTTAATTTTTGCTAATCTAGTAGGCAAAAAAATCATATTAACCATTGCTTTAATTTTCCTTTCCCACACTACTAGTGAGGTTTAGCTTACTCCATATGTACATTTGTTATTTGTATTCTTCAGGGATGGCCTCTTCATATACTTTTTCTATTTCTTTTTTTTAAAGAATGTTTATATGTTTTCTTCAAAGAAGCAAAGGCTAAATTTTCCTTCCTTAGACCAATGTTTCATTCATGGGGGGCAAGATGCAATATAAAAAAAAATTTAGGTAATTTGAGCAAATAAAATCATCACCTTTCTCTCAATTATCTGGTCATTCCAAGGGCAAATTTTGATATGATTCGGCTTTATAATGTCCTTACTTCTCTGCTTTACTTTGCAGCTTCAGCCAAGAGAAGTTAGATTATTCCCATTGTCCTTTGAAGAATTTAAAATCAAAATACCATTCCACATAGTCCTTAACAAAGCCAAAAGCTAACAGAATTCCACCTCCCTATTTCCAGTAGGTGTTTCTGTCAAGACTTTCTCACTATTTTCACCCAAAATATTTGAAGGCTTTGTATTAAGCCCATTCTTTTTGGCCATTTTGGCTGAACTAATGAGTCAAGCTGAAAAAGGAAAAATGGGTCTCAGTTCAACTATTCTGGATAGCTCCACTGCATTATCATCTCTCTTCCCAGAGACCAGGCATGAACCTGGGAGAGGAATATGGAGCCAGGTGTGAGGTGTCAGTGAAGGGTAAGAAGCAAAAAGACAGGATATTCCTGTCAGAATGGAAATAAAAATAATAAAGAGTATAATCCTCATTTATAGAGGCTATAATTTTCCTCTGGAAATGAAAATAAATTCAATTAAAATAAATTTTGGGAGAAAATGTGTGTGAAACAATTTTTTTCATTCAATAACATGCCGGGACTTCCAGCCAAGATGGAGGAGTAGGTGGATGCACTTTTCCTCCTTGCACAACCAAAAGAAGGACAACAACAAATTTTAAAACAAAAAATAACCAGGACTGCTAGAAAATCAAACTGTATGGAAGTCTGACAACCAAGGAATTAAAAAAGAAACATTCATCCAGACTGGTAGGAGGGGTGGAAACAGGCAACCAGGTCAGAGAGGACTTGCAAGGCTGGAGGATGGGGTCAGGGGAGGTGGAGGCTGGTGGACCAAGCAGTCCTACACCTGTGTGCAGATAAAACAAGAGGAACAACTGCAGAGCGAGACATACTACACAACCCAGGGTTCCAGGGTGAGGAAATAAAGCCTCAAAACCTCTGAGTAAAAAATCCTGTGGGAGTTGAGGCAGCAGGAGAAACTCCCAGCCTCACAGGAGAGTTTGTTTGAGGGAACCACAGGATCCTAGAATGTGCACAAAACTACCACCTGGGAATCAGCACCAGAAGGGCCCAATTTGCTTGTGGGTAGCTGGCGAAGTGACTGAAAACCAGCAGAGAGCCCAGCAAGTGGTATTGTTCCCTCTCACACCCCTCTGCCCCATACAGTGCCATGATGCAGTGTTGTGGTTGCTCCACCCTAGAGAATACTAAAGGTTCTTCCTGTTACTACAGAAGAGGCATACTGAGACCAAATATATATATATGTATATATGGCCCAAAGGAAAGAATAGATAAAAGCTCTAAATAAAGAACTAACCAATGAAGAGATAGCCAACCTATCAGATGCACAGTTCAAAACACTGGTAATCAGGATGCTCACAGAAATGGTTAAGTATGGTCACAAAATAGAGGAAGAAGTGAAGGCTATGCATAGTGAAATAAAGGAAAATATACAGGGAACCAACAGTTGCCAGGAAGGAAACCAGGACTTAAATCAATGGTTTGGACCAGAAGGAAGAAATAAACATTCAACCAAAACAAAATGAAGAAACAGGAATTCCAAAAAACGAGGAGAGGCTTAGGAACCTCTGGGACAACTTTAAACATTCCAACATCCAAATCATAGGGGTACTAGAAGGATAAGAGGAATAGTAAGAAATTGAAAACTTATTTGAAAAAATAATGAAGGAGAACTTCCCCAAACTGGCAAAGGAAATAGACTTCCAGGAATTCCAGGAAGCTCAGAGAGTCCCAAAGAAGTTGGACCCAAGGAGGAACACACCAAGGCACATTGTAATTACATTACCCAAGATTAAAAACAAGGAGAGAATCTTAAAAGCAGCAAGAGATAAGGAGACAGTTACCTACAATGGAGCTCCCAAAAGGTAATCAGATGATTTCTCAAAAGAAACCTTTCAGGCAAGAAGGGGCTGGAAAGAAGTATTCAAAGTCATGAAAGGCAAAGACCTACATCCAAGATTACTCTATCCAGCAAAGCTTTCATTTAGAATGGGAGGGCAGATAAAGTGCTTCCTAAATAAGGTCAAGTTCAAGGAGTTCATCATCACCAAACCCTTATTATATGAAATGTTAAAGGGACTTATATAAGTAAAAGAAGAAGATCAAATCTATGAACAGTAAATTGACAACAAACTCCCAACTATCAATAATTGAACCTAAAACAAAAGCAAAAACAACTAAGCAAACAACTAGAACAGGAACAGAATCACAGAAATGGAGATCACATGGAGGGTTATCAGTGGTGAAGAGGAGCGGGGAATGGGGGAAAAGGTATAGGGAATAAGAAGCATAAATGGTAGGTACCAATAGACAGCAGGAGGTTAAGAATAGTATGGGAAATGGAGAAGCCAAAGAACTTGTATGTATGACCCATGGACATGAACTAAGGTGGGGGAATGCTGGTGGGAGGGTGGTGCAGGGCAGAGGGGAATAAAGGGGAAAAAAGAATGGGACAACTGTAATAGTATAATCAATAAAATATATTTTTAAAATGAATTTAATAGCATGCCTATATACTAGCAACAATGACTAATTAGCAAATACGGAAAGAAAGGGAAAAAGAGAGGAAGAATTCAGAAGCATGCTACCATTCCTGATAGAACCTGAAAACATAAAGTGCCTTTGAAGATTTTAAAGAAGAAGGTCAATAACATATGTAATGGAAACTACAAAGCATTTTTATGAGATAAGGAAGGTGTTCTGTTTCTAATAATGACTAATAAGATCCTAGCAGACCTCATGACTGCAAGAAACAAATATAACATCTGACAACAAATAAAAGCAGCTGCCTGAAAGACCTGAGGTGGGAAGCACGTAGAGTCTGGGGGAGTCCACCCTGGAGAAGGACACTTGTGTGAGCCAGTGCCTGTCTCTGTAGCCTTTAGAAAGGGCCAGACATGATGAGTGTGGTGCACAGGGCTCTACGGGCGTGGGTGGGAAAACTCCACTCTTCAGGGTTTGGAGAAGACAACAGAACCCAGGGAAGCCACAGCATCACCAGAAGGAAGGAATCTCAGAAGGGAAACCCAGAGAGGAGAATCCAAATGCTGAGTGTCTGTCTCTGAACTACATGTGTGGGAATGACTGAGGATATCTGCTGAACAGAGATGATTTGAACTGAGACCGTTTCTTCAGCTCACCAAGATCATTACCTGTTAAAACCCAGAAATGATGCCTACCAGAGAAAATGAACAGAATCCCGAGTCTTTACAACTTAACATTTCAAATGTCTAGGATGTGAAAAATCAACTCACATACACACAAACCAACCCCAGGATAATGGAACTCATCCTCCGGAGGGGGAAAAAAAAGATAGAAAACCTGAAATGACCCAGATGTTGGAACTAAGAGGCAAAACTTCTAAATGGGCTATTTCAACTATACTCAGTGAAATTAAACAAAATATGTTCAAAGAGAAATGGAAATGATGAAAGAACCCCAAGATTTGATATCTGAAATAAAAATTCCTGGGTAGACTTAACAGCCAAATGGAGTGACAAAAGAAAGGATACTTAAACTTGAAGATTAATAAATAGCTGTGACATAATGAGAAGTACTGAGACTATGAGGCTAAGAAAAGATCAAATCTTGAGGAACCTATTGGGTAACATCAAACAACCCTTACGTGTGTGTAACTGAAGAGCAAGTGGGATTTAAAAAAGTGTTTGAAGAAATAATGGTTTAAATTTCCCATCTTATGAAAGACATAACTTGACAGATTCAAGATGCTTATATGCACTGAACTGGATAGATATAAAAAGGCACACATCATAGTCAAACTTCCAAAAGCCAGACATAATACACTTAAGAGTAATGAGAAAGGCATTAAAAGCTTATGTTAGAAAAAAATCTCAAATGAATAATCAAAGATTACACATTTTAAAAAAAATTTAAAGAAAAAGAAGAGCAAAAATAACCCAAAGGATGTAAAAGAAAGCATCCCTGACTGGGTTGTAGGTTCCATCCCCAGTGAGGGCACACGCAGGAATCAACCACTAAATGCATGGATAAAGTGAACAGGTGGATGCCTCTCTCTCTCTCTCTCTCTGTCTGTCTGTCTATCTCTATCTCCCCACTTCCTCTCTCTCTCAAGTCAATAAATAAAATCTTTAAAAAAAGAAAATAAAAGTGGCAGAAATCAATGAACTGCAAATGGAAAGTGAAGGTGGAATACCAATAAAATCAAAAGCTAGTTCCTTGAAATAATCAATAAAACTCACAAACCTCCAGCAGATGGACAAAGACTGCAGAGAGGAAGCATATATTATATCCTAACAACTTACTTGCTGGGTGAAAAGTGTGTACATAATTTTTTTAACCATAATTCCTTACTATTCAGACGCAGGCGCCCACAGGGCATGACACAATTTCTCGAACTGTGGAATCAGATTGAATACCATCATGTTCATTTTCTGTTCCACATTAATTTCCACATTTTTTATGAGAACCTCCACATTTCAACCAGCTTAACAAAGATATGTCACTGATAGGAATGCAATGTGACCTGATGTTGAAACCACGAACGGCCTCTTTAGAAGTGTGTGCAGTGCCCGACGGACGTCAGGTACCAATGTATTTCCTTCTGAAAGCGAAAAATCTTGCTGCACCCAGTGACTTTACTGAAGCACATCAGGGAGTCTTGAAAACCACAGATTCAATCAATAAACAAATAGAACGAAATGTTTAAAATTTTTCCCACAATGGAAACATCAGAGCCACAAACATTTATAAACAGATTCTACTTATCACACAAGAAACAATTCGTTCTAACCTTACATAAACTCTTTCAGGAAATATTTTTAAAAGGGGGATAGTTCCAACCTACTTTACAAAGTTAATTTAATTTTAATACAAAAAATAGACAAAAATGATGTTTGGGTTGAATATTGATGCATACAAACTACTCCAGAACTTAATGGCCTAAAAACCAAACATTTATCTTCTTCCGTTCATCTGTGGTTCGCAGGGCTCTTCTGCTCCATGTAAGGCTATGGGGCTCAGCTGGGATGGTGTGTCCCAGATGATTTCACTAGAGATGTGGTGCCTGGCTGGTGACAGCTGAGAAGTTACACTCCACGAGGATGCACATGTGCCTGGGCCTGTCTCTTAAATGGTCTCTGAGCTTCAGCTGGACCATGCGGCTTCTCTATGTGGTTTCATAAGCATGTTAACGAGACTTATATGGCATCCTAGGGCTTTCAAAAGTGAGAATGTTGAATCTACCAAGTTTTTCTTAGATGTATGCCCGGAGCTAGCATAGCATTAATTCTGTGGGTTTCCACTGTTTGAACTGAGTTGTTGGACCCACACAAGGGAGTGAATTCTAGGAGACATGGTTCATCTCTGAGGACTAGCAACCTCCTCACTTATGAACACAGAGGCAAAAACCTGAACAAAATTGTCACAATAGAACCTAGCATTATAAAAGAAAGGTAACCTATCATGGACAAGTTAGATGTATTTTAGCATTGCAAATTGGTTTTACATAGGAAATCAATTAATGTAATTTACCACCATTAAAGTTAAATGAGAAATCTCATGATTATATTGATAAATGCAACAAAAAGCATTTGATAAAACTTAACACCCACTTATGATAAAAACTCTTAGCACACTTGGAATGTGCAAGAGCTTCCATCACATGATAAAAAATATAATTAGAAACCTGTCCTCTGTGTTTTTAAGAACTGAATCTACACAAGTTATCAATTTATTACAATCAAGCATGAAGTGAGAAAGCCAGGCAAATGTCTTGAAACTTTGTCATTATCAAAAGACTAGAAATCTCCTTAAAGATAAGAGAGATTACAGAAAATGCAGTTTCTCCAAACAAGCAATAAGTGTACATAGCACCATGGTTATTATTTTCCACATAGATTAAGCATCTGAAAATAAGTATTTGAAATCTACATGACACAAAAAGGAATTTCTAGAGAATAAATTCTCCAAGTCACTATCATAAGATCTAGAACAGGTACAAATATTAACTCAAAAGGGCCTTGACTCCAACTTAAGATTTACATTATCTTACACATTCAATACAATCAATGTCAAAATCCCAGTGATGCTTTTTGCAAAAATAGAAAAATTTATCCTAAAATTTACATGGAATGTCAGGGGACGCAAGTAGCCAAAACAATCTTGAAAAAGCAGAACAAGCCCTGGCTGATGTAGCTCAGTGGATTGAC
>PVKM010021857.1:0-22258 GCA_004027735.1 Carollia perspicillata | reverse complement strand
TTCTTTGAGTCCTCTGTTTCCCATACCATTCTTATCTCTCCCCATCTATTTTATGGCTACAAATTATGCTTCTTCTTCCCTGTACCTTTTCCCCCCTATGCCTCCCTTCTCCCTCCGCACTGAACTCCCTCTGTGTGATGTCCATTTCTCTGATTCTGTTCATGTTCTGGTTGTTTGCTTCATTTTTGTTTTCATTGTTTTCTTTTCTTTTAGGTCCATTTGTTGATAGTTGTGAGTTTGTTGTCATTTTATTGTTCATATTTTTTTTTATAAAATATTTTTTTATTTATTTATCTTTAGAGGGGAAGGGAAGGAAAGAGGGAGAGAAATATCAATGTATGGTTGCCTCCCGTGCATCCCCTGCTGGGAACTGGCCTGCAACCCAGGCATGTGCCCTGACTGGGAATCGAACCGTGATCCTTTGGTTCACAGGCCCGCGCTCAGTCCACTGAGCTACACCAGCCAGGGCTTATTGTTCATATTTTTTATCTTCTACTTCTTCATTAAGTTTTGGAAGATTGTATTTTCTAGGAATTTGTTCATTTCACCCAGGTTTTCAAATATCTTGGCATATAGCTTTTTGTAGCAATTTCCTACAGTCCTTTGTATTTCTGTGGTATCAGTTGTAATCTCTCCTCTTTTATTTCTGATTGTGTTTATTTGGGTCCTCTCTCTTTTTTTCTTAATGAGTCTGCTTAATGGCTTGTCGATTTTGTTCATCTTTTCGAAGAACCAGCTCCTAGATTTATTGATTCTTAGAATTGTTCTTTTAGTCTCTATATTAATTCTGCTCTGATCTTGGTTATTTCCTTCCTTCTACTCGCTCTGGGCTTTGTTTGTTGTTGTCCCTCCAGTTTTTGTAGATGTAGTGTTAGGTTTTATTTGAAATGTTTCTATCTTTTTTAGGTAGGCCTGTATCTCTATAAACATCCCTCTCAGGACTGCATTTACTGTGTCCCATAAGTTTTAAACTATTGTGCGTTCATTTTTATTTGCTTCCAGAAACTTTTTGATTTCTTCCTTGATCTCATTATTAACCCATTTATTGTTTAACAGCATGCTATTTAATCTCCATGAATTTGAGTGTTTTTTGGGTTTTTCTTTGAGGTTTGTTTCTAGTTTCAGGCCCTGTGGTCCAAGAAAATGCTTGATATGATTTCAATTTTCTTGAATTTGTTGAGGCTGGTTTTATGTCCTATCATGCTGTCTTTCTTTGAAAATGTTCCACGTGCATTTTTTTTCATTAGGATGAAAGGAGATATATCAGTTAAGTCCATTTGATCTAGGGAATTGTTCAATACCACAATATCCTTGTTGATATTTTGTTTGGAAGATCTATCCATTTTGACAGTGGGGTGTTAAAATCCCCTACTATAAGTGTATTGCTCTCTATATCTTTGTTGAAGACCTCCAAGATTTTCCTATTATATTTGGGTGCTATGTTTGGTACCTATATGTTTACAATGTTTATGTCCTCTTGATGGATTCTTCCCTTGAATGTTATGAAGTGTCCTTTTGTGTCTCTTTTTATGGCTTTTGTTTTGAAGTCTATTTTGTGTGATGTAAGTATTGCTACTCTGGCTTTTTTCCTTGTCCATTTTTTGGAATATTCTTCCAGCTCTTCGCTTTCAGTCTGTGTAGGTCTTTTGTTCTGCAGTGTGTCTCTTACAGGCAGAATATGTGCAGGTCATTTTTTCTTATCCATTCAACTATCCCATGTCTTTTGATTGGAGCATTTAATCTATTTACATTTAAGGTTATTATTGATAGATACTTATTCATTGCCATTCTACCCCCTTTGTACCTGTGTCCCTCTGCCCCTCTCTCTCTCTCTCACTCTTTTTCTTCCTCTTGTTAAAGCAGTCCCCTTAGCATATGTTGCAATGTTGGTTGATGGAGGTGTATTGTTTAAGTCTTCTTTTATTTGGGAAACTCCTTATTTCACCTTCCATTGTAATTGAGAGCCTTGCTGGGTAGTCTTGGTTGCAGGCCTTTGCTTTTCATTACTCAGAATATTTCTTGCCATTCCCTTCTGGTTTGTAGTGTTTCTGTTGAGAAGTCAGCTGCTAGCTTTATCAGGGCTCCCTTGTATGTTAACTTCCTGTTTCTTCCTTGTTGCCTTTAAGATCCTCTCTTTGTCTTGGAATTTTGCCATTTTAATTATGATGTGTCTTGGAGTGGGCCTCTTTGTGTTCCTCTTGATTGGGACCTTCTGTGCTCCCTGGGTTTGTGTGACTTTTTCTCTCATTAAGTTAGGAAAGTTTTCCATCATTATTTTTTCAAACAGGTTTTTTACCCTTGCTATTCCTGTTCTTCTAGTATCCCTATTATAAGGATATTATTACATTTCATGTTGTTCTGCAGTTTTCTTAACCCCTTCTTCATTCTTTTTTAGTCTTTTTTCCTGTTCTATTTTTGGGGTTTTTCTTACCTTGTTTGTCCAGCTTGCTGATTTGATCCTCTGGTTCTTCTAGCCTGCTTTCGATTCCTTCTACTGTGTTCTTCAATTCAGAAATTGTATTCTTCATTTCCTCTTGGCTCTTATTGACAGTTTCTATGTCTTTTTTCATGCTCCTATAATTCACAGCAAGTTTCTTGTAATTTCCCTGTGGTTTTTGGTAATTCTCACTGAGCTCATTGAGCTTCCTTATAACTATTGTTTTGAATTCAGTATCTTATAGTTAACTTGCCTATATTTCTTTTAGCACTCCTTCTGAAGATTTTTCCTTTCATTTGGAAGTTGTTTCTTTGTCTTGCCATTATTTGTGAGACTCTTCTTGTTTGCTTCTGCTTCTTAAATTGACCTGTTTTGACTCTCTGAGTTTGTGGTGTGAACTTCTATGGTAGGAGACCTGTGAGATTCAGTGGTACAGTTCCCTTGATCTCCTGAACTTGATGCTTTTGGGATGCTCTTTATGCTGTTTGTGTTGGGTCTCTGGATGTAATTTGGCTTTGATTATTGTTGGGTTGTTGTTTGGTGGGTCATTTCCTCCAGCTGGTTGACTGAGGGTCACTCTTCCTTGCTGTTGTGCAGGTACTGCCTAAACAAATCCACAAGGCCCAGGGCCCCACAAACCCACCCTTGCAAAAAATATCCGCCCCCCGGAAATCCCACTATCAACAGCAAACAAACCAATATTAATAAGGGTGTATGGAGATTAAGACTATTATAAGAAAGGAGAGAAATCAACTATAGTATAAAGTCTGGTGACAATATGCACAAACTAGCTTGACAAGAAATGAATGTTGAGAAGTTATGCAAGGAAGAAAATATCAGTAATCATGGGAAAGACCACAGTGGATTTTTTCTGGGTAGCCTCTAGTATTTACCACTGTTTTTTCTTCCTGGATCTACCTCAAGTGGTGTGAGATGTTGACCCCGTTTGACCTTAGGCAGCCTGCTCCAAGACTGCATGGGATCTACTGTTTGCGGTTCTCTCATTCAGTTGTTATTCTAATCACTCTGCACTCAGCAGTAGGCTCAAGCCACATAGGAAGGGGCAGAATCTCTGCTGTTGTTGGGGCTGTTGCTTCTCCTCAGGCTGCTCTGCTTGGAGGGGATTGGTCTGCCTGGGCAGGATGGTCTGCTTGGGCAGGGGATTGGTGATGACTCAGCACTGGGATCCTGCTAGCTACCATCTCAGTTCTCTCTCTAAAACTTCCATTCTCAGTCTCTCCTCTGGTGTCTGTATCCCACTCTGCCCCTGCATTTTTTGGAGCCCTATTCAAGTGGCTGCAAATGAAAATTTTTGTGTTGGACCTTTAAATGGTCTTTGTGTCTCCAGCCATCCGTCTCTGGCAGAGAACAACCCTGCCACTTTCTGCCACTGGTTGTTATCTCTGTACTTTTTGGGCTGTGGGGCTCTAGGCTGGGGATCCCAGGTTAGTGTTTAGACCCCAGACTTCTCAGGGAGATCCAACCAGTTGCTTAATTATCCATCTGTCACTGCTGCCTGTGGACATCCAGCCAGCCTTCTCAAATCCCCACCGCACTCCTTACCAGTCAGTTTATACTGAAGATGATTCTTCTGTCTGCCCTAGGTTATGAGACTGCTCTCTCACTATTGTTCAGTTGTTTGTTCTGAGTGATTTCTCCACAATGTAGTTGTAATTCCAGATTGGTCCTTGGAGGAGGTTACTGTGGCTTCTGTTTACTCCTCTGCTGTCTTGCCATTCTAGCAATAAAGATATAGTTAATGATGGATGTGTATGTAAGCAGTTGTACTCATATGCTTCATACAAAGAAAAGAAAATATATGCACCTTGAGATAAAATTGGAGATATTTCAAATTATTAAAATTCTCCAGACTCCTGATAGTGTCCAGAATTTTTCTCATAATCTCAGTGGAAAATTCATTGTGTGTTATTTCCATTTAATTAAGACTGGTCACCATGCCTGGAGTGGCTCAGTGATTGAGCACCAGCCTGTGAACCAAAGGGTCAGTGGTTCAATTCCCAGTGTAGGGCACATCCTGGGTTGTGGGCCAGGGCCCTTGTAGGGGGCACACGAGATGCAATCACACAGTGATACTTCTCTCCATCTTTTTCTCCCTTCCAGCCTCTAAAAACAAACAAACAAACAAACAAAATCTTTTTTAAAAAAGACAGGTTTTTTCCACTCCTGAATTTCAATAAATAAAGGAAATTTTTTAGGATTATCTTTTATTTTTTTGTGACCGTGTTGTAATTTTATATTCCTGCTAATTGTGCATTTGTTGTATATTAAATGCACTAGGTCTTAAATGGCTATTGTGAAGTGACTTATAAATCAACATTTATATAGGTAAATGTATTTGATGTCTAAAGCAATTAACTGATTTATGGACAATGCTTTGAAATGCAACTAGGTCATAAATGAGGAAACTAATTGTAATTAACTTGGAGACATTTAGCATGATCTAAAATCTGAACAATTAAATCATAAGCAAGCTTGGATTTATCTTCCTTGCCCTGTGTTTTCCTCTATAGTGAGTTTAGACTGTAAATAGAGCAAAGGAAATCTGGTTAAAGAGATGCTGGTATGTGCTTCTTGTGGGAATGATTGTGATGGTTTGGGGCAGCTGAATTAGGCCACTGAATGTCTTTTTTTCCATAGGAGGAAAAGCTATCTAACAAGGAAATAAAAGACTGCTTATATCAACTCCACCTGGCTTGTATGTTTAAGAGAGGGAGACAAATATTTCTTTAGAGAGAATTGATGCTGATGTATAAGCAAGTTCATTAGGGTGAATACACATAAAATAACACGGATTCCCTAGAATGAGAGCTAGGCCAGGAAGGGGAGCTTTCTGGAAACTATGTAGCTATGCTTACATTTCTGTGCACATAGGGTGGGTTGGAAAGGTTGGAAGAAACACATTAATGTGCATATAGAATTTGAGGGGAGAGGGCAGCTTATATTATTGGGGATAAGTCAGGGCTATCTTGATGATCAGAATATATAAATTAGAATATTGTCAAAATACTGACTTCTCAGTGTCTAGTAAGTCCTGAGAAATAATGTTCATAAAAACCCAAACAGCCCTGGCTGGTGTGGCTCAGTGGATTGAACGCTGGCCTGTGAACCAGAGGGTCACTAGTTCGATTCTGCATCAGGGCACATGCCTGGGTCGTGGGCCAGGTCCCCAGTAGGGGGTGAATGAGAGGCAACCACACATTGATGATTCTCTCCCTCTCGTTCTCCCTCCTTTCCCCTCTCTCTAAAAATAAATAAATAAAATCTTAAAAAAATAAAAACACAAACAAGTGTAACCAAGGATAAATGGTATATTGTATGTGTGGATAGTGGGTTAGATATTATTTTAAAATTGTTTTTCTCTTGTCTTTTTTCCAGATATGGATCAACTCATAAACAACTTGGAGGTCCAACTTAATTCAGAAGGTGGCTCCATGCATGTATTCAAACAGGTAAGTTATCAGGAAAAAGAGATACTAATATTGTACCACAATAGTGTTGAATACCTCATAATCATTATTGAGCTGAAGATCATTTTTCTTTGTTACAACATGTCGAGGACTGAGAAAGGGTGAAGAAAGGGAGGTTTCCAAAAAGTACACGAATGCTTGGGTTTTGGATTCAAATAGTAGATCTGGCTTAAAAGAAACAACCTCTGGGATTAAGTCAATAAGGGCTTGGTATAGAACAGCAACCATTTATCTGGCACTATTTCATATTTCAGGCACTATGAAGATTAAATGCATTGCCTTATTTAATCTTCACAATAACTCCGTTGGACAGTGTATTTGTCAGGGTTCTTAAAAAAGCAGAACCAACAGAATGTGTATATCTCAATATTTCCTTCTCTTGATAAAAAAAGAGAGCTATAGATGTATATC
Organism: Carollia perspicillata; assembly: GCA_004027735.1. Lineage (NCBI taxonomy): Eukaryota > Metazoa > Chordata > Mammalia > Chiroptera > Phyllostomidae > Carollia > Carollia perspicillata. The sequence goes on along the minus strand of PVKM010021857.1, from coordinate 15,922 downwards.
TGTATATTTAAAACAAAATTCTATCTATCTATCTACCATCAATGTATCATCTATCATCTATTGCATATTTACCTGAAGGGAAAAAGATGGATTTTAAGGAATTGGCTTACATGACTGTAGAATCCTGGTGAATCCAAAATCTAATGGGTGGGGCCTGATTGGTGTGGCTCAGTGTGTTGGGCATCCTCCTGTGAACCAAAAAGGTTGCTTGTCTGATTCCTGGTCAGGGCACATGCCTGGGTTCTGGGCCAGGTTCCTGGGTAGGGGTATGTGAGTGGCAACTAATTGATGTTTCTCTTGTGCATCGATGTTTTTCTCCCTCTCTTTCTCCTTCCCTTCCCCTCTCTCTGAAAATAAATAAAATCTTTTTAAAAAATCTAACGGGTAGGCTGGAGAGCCAAAGCAAAGTTGCAGTTTCAATTCAAGGGCAGTCTGCTGGAAGGATTCTTTCTTGCTTAAAGGAGGTCAGTCTTTATTTATTAAGTCCTTCAAGTGATTGGATGAAGCCAACCCATATTATGAAGCATGATCTGCTTTACTCAAAGTCTGCTGCTTTAAGTATTAATGTTACCCAAAAATATACCTTCACTGAAGCACTCAGAATAACATTTGATCAAATATCTTGGCAAGTTAACATGTAAAATTAACCATCACAGATAAATATTCTTTTGTGGGGGTACAGTAAATGTTATTGATGGTGTCTGACAAGGTAGGGCTCCCTAATCCCTTCCCCTCTTTAGGGGGTCTAGGATGTAAACTGGAGGTCAAAAAATTCTTAGTGTATTGGGAGATCAATTTGGGGTGAGGGCTCTTCAGCAGCTAAGGGCCTCTCTTCCTGTTTCTGGGGCTGATGGGTCCAGGGGCTCTTACTCCTTGGAGGCCATGTGTACCACAAGGTCTACCACCCTGTTGCTGTAGACACATTCATTGTCATACCAGGAAATGAGTTTGACAAAGTAGTCAGTGAGGGCAATGCCAGCCTCGGCATTGAAGGTGGAGGAGTGGGTGTCACTGTTAAAGTCACAGGAGACAGCCTGGTCCTCAGTACAACCCAGGATGCCCTTGACAGGGTCCTCTGCTACCTGCTTCACTATCTTCTTGATATCATTGTATTTGGCAGCTTTCTCCAGGTGACAGGTCAGATTCACAGCCAGCTCATTGGGAGTGGGGACATGGAAGGCCATGCCAGTGAGCTTCCCATTCAGCTCAAGGATGACCCGACCTACAGCTTTGGCAGTGCCAGTAGAAGCAGGGATGGTGTTCTGGGTGGCAGTGATGGTTTGGACTGTGGTCACGAGTCCCTCCATGGTGCCAAAGTTGTCATGGATGACCTTTGCTAGGGGGGTCAAGCAGTTGGTGGTGCAGGAGGCATTGCTGACAATCTTCATGGAATTGTCATATTTGTCATGGTTCACACCCATCACAAACATGGGGATATCCACAGAAGGGCCATAGATGATGACCCTCCTGGCTCCACCCTTCAACTGAGCTCCAAACTTCTTCAAGGCAGTGAAAACACCACAACAGTCAGCAACAGCATCACCCCATTTGCTCTTAGCGGGATCGCACTCCTAGAATTTAAAGATGGACTTTCCATTGATGACAAGCTTCCCTTTCTCAGCCTTAACTCTCTTTGAATTTGCCAAGAGTAGAATCATACTGGAACATGTAGACCATATAGTTGAGGCCAATAGAAGGATCGTTGATGGTGACTGAGGCAGCAGCTGAAAGTCCCACATTTGCATGTAGATAAACCAGGATGAACTGGAGAGCAATACAGACCATGCAACCCAGGGTTCCAGCATGGGAAAAGAAAGCATCAAAACCTCTGACTGTAAAATCCTGTGGGGTTGTGAAGGTGGGAGAAACTCCCAACCTCACAGGGAAGTTTGTGGGAGATGCCCATGGGGTCCTAGAATATGCACAAGCCCACCCACCTGGAAAGCAGCACAAGAAGGGTCCATATCGCTTGTAGGTAGCAGGGAAAGTGACTGAATGCCTGCAGAGAGTTGAGCAAATCATATTGTTCCCTTTCTGACCCCTCCTCCACATACAGCATCACAACACAGCGATCTGAGTTGCCCTACCCTGGCAAATAGCTAAGGCTCTGCCCCTTACAATGGAACAGGTGTGCTGAGACAAAGAAATATGGCCCAAATGAGAAAACACATCACATCTATAGAAAAACAACTAGGCAATGAAGAGGTAGCCAACCTATCAGATGCAGAGTTCAAAACCCTGGTAATCATGATGCTCAAAGAAATGGTTGAGTATGGTTGCAAAATAGAAGAAAAGGTGAAAGCAGTGTAAATTGAAATGAAAAATATACAGGGAACCAACAGTGAAGAGAAAGAAACTGGAACTCAAATCAATGATTTGGAACAGAAGGAAGAAATAAACATTCAATAGGAACAGAATAAAGAAGGAAGAATTAAAAAAATGAGAGGCTTACGAACCTCCAGGACAACTTTATTTGTTTATTATTTTTAAAATTATTTATTTATTAATTTTAGAGGGGAGAGGAAGGAAGAGAGAGACATTCATTGATTGATTCTCATATATGCCCTGACTGGGGATTAAACCTGCAATCTAGGCATATCAGGACAATGCTCTAAGCAACTGAGCTACCCAGGCAGGGCTTCTCAGGACAACTTTAAACACTCAAACATCCAAATAATAGGGATGCCAGAAGGAGAAGAGGAAGAGCAAGAAACTGAAAAATTATTTGAACAAATAATGAAGGAGAACTTCCCTAATCTGGCAAAGGAAATAGACTTCCAGGAAGTTCAGAAAGCTCAGAGAGTCCCCAAAAAGTTAGACCCAAGGAAGCACACACCAAAGCACATCATAATTACATTACCCACGATGAAAGATGAGAGAATCTGAAAAGCAGCAAGAGAAAAGAAGAGAGTTACCTACAAAGGAGTTCCCATAAGACTATCAGCTGATTCCTCAAAAGAAACCTTGCAGGCAAGAAGGGGCTGGAAAGTATTCAAAGATATGAAAAGCAATGATCTATATACTCTATCCAGCAAAGCTGTCATTTAGAATGGAAGGGCAGATAAAGTGCTTCTCAGATGAGGTCAAGTTAAAGGAGTTCTTCATCACCAAGTCCTTATTATATGAAATGTTAAAGGGACTTGTCTCAGAAAAAAAGATGATCAAAACTATGAACAGTAAAATGACAACAAGCTTACAACTATCAACACCTTAACATAAAAAACAAACAAACAAACTAAGCAAACAACTAGAACAGGAACAGATTCACAGAAATGGGGATCACATGGAGGGTTATCAACAGGGAGGGGGAGGGGGAAATGGGAGAAAAACTACAGGGAATAGGAAGCATAAATGGTAGGTACAAAATAGACAGGGGGAGGTTAAGAATAGTATAGGAAATGGAGAGGCCAAAGAACTCATATGTATGACCCATGGACATGAACTAAGGGGTTGGGCCAGTGCTGCTGGGAGGGGGTGCAGGATTGAGGGGAATAAAGGGGAGAAAAATGTAACAACTGTAATAGCATAACCAATATAATGTACTTAAAAATAAAAATACTCAGTGAAATGTTGTAAAGTATGCATAGCTACCTTATTTTTAAATCTCTATGTACCTATATACAGTTCCAAAAACATTTTTGATGTGTTGTTTACATTTACTAAGTTTCTAGAACTTGAAACACTTTGAAATTGGTTCAACATGTAGAAATTTGGATAGTAGATGACATAAGCAATTGTTTTTTGTTTGTTGCCATTTCCAAGATACTTTGGTTTTAGTAAAGCAAAGGTGCTTGTGGTATATGGTCACAGAACACTGGCCATGCCCTGGGGGACAAAGACCCGTAGCTTGTATTCTATAGCAATACAATGCTGATAACATCCTACTGACCAGAAGCTTCCTGGTTTGGTCCATATGATTTGTTTACATAATGAGGTTGGATTGTTGGGTGGCTCTCTAGCTCAGTACATGTATGCTGCTCCCCCTTCTTTGAATTCTTACATCACCATACCATACAATGAATGAGCACTTGCTTGTCATCTGCCTTTTGTTACTAGTTTCTGATTATTTCCTGAAAGTACAATTTTTTGGACCAAGTGTATCAGCAGCTTTAGGGTTCATGTTTTACTACATATGCCTTCCCCCTTCCAGTGTATTATTCTTAATATATATATTGATATGTATTTTATAGTCTCATTCTCTCTCTCCCTTTCTCTCTTTCATTCCTTACTTTTAAAAGTAATTTGCATCAAGAAATTCACCCCTAAATAGTTCAGCATGCATCACCTACAACCGATGACTTTCTCCTGCATAACTACACCAACACTATTACAACCAAGAAAATTAACAATATCTGTCTAGTATTAAATACTTGGGTCATTCATTTCTAAAAGGTTCTTAGTAATACCGTTTCCTGTGCTGTTCTTTCTGCCTGACATGCACTTCAATCAGTCTGTCCAATTTACCAAATCCCATACTTTCCTTCGAGTCCAGATTCCAATTTCATTTCTTCCATAAAATTTTCACTTATAGCACTGACTCTCACTAATCTCTAGTACACTTGAGTTCCTGTAATGCTTAATTATCTGTATCAGTCACTCATGTGGCTCTGCTTATTACATGTTCTCTAATTATCTACTGTTTCATGTAAATATTTCTTATTTTCATACAGTGGTATTCTATGTTTCCTAGACTTTAGTTACTTAAATATCACTTTCACAATTTTGCCATATCCTTATCATCAATATTAGTTATCTACTTTTTAAAAATTAGCTCACATAAAAATAAAAAATCCCTATATCGTTTTGTCTTAAGCAATTTTGAGAATTAGGGTTTGATGTGTGGTATTATTTTCCTAGGGCTACTGCAACAAGTCAGCACAATTTGAGTAGCTTAAAACAACTGAAATCTATTATCTTACAGTTCTAGAGGAGAAGTCCAAAATCAAGGTGTTAATGCCATAAACTCTCTGGAGGCTCTGGGGATGAATCTGTTCTTTCCCTCTTCTAACAACTGGTGGATGTGGTTGTTCTTTGACTTGTGGCATGAGAACTCCAATATCTGCCTGTGCCTTCACATCACTTTCTTTTCTGTATCTCCATGTATTTGCCCTCTTTGTGCCTCTTTATCAGGTAAAGGGATGGAAAAATGTATTTCATTCCAAAGAAAATGAAAACAAATATGGGGAAGCTATACTTCTATCAGACAAAATAGACTTCAAAGTAAAGGCTATAACAATAGACAAAGAAGGGCATCATATAATGATAAAGGCATCAATCCAACAAGAGGATATAACCCTTGTAAACATCTATGTACCTGAAGTAGAAGCACCTAAATATTTTAAGCATATATTGACAGACGTAAAGGGGGAGTAAAAGTATTATAATAATAGTAGAAGACTTTAACATTCCATTGACATCAATGGATAGATCATCCATATTGAAAATCAACAATGAAACAGTGATCTTATATCACACATTGTACAAGATGCATGGAATAGGTAATTTTTGAATGTTTCACTCCGAAACAGTAGACACATTCTTTTTAAGTGCACCAGGAATAACATACAGTACAGACCACAAAACATGTCTCATATTTAAGAAAATTAAAACAATATCAAAATCAATATTCAGAAATCAAAGGCACTTTTGTACACCAACAATGAAATATCAGAAAGAGAAATCAGGAAAAAAATCCCATTTCCTATAGCAACAAGAAAAATAAAAGTACCTAGGAATAAACCTAACCAAGCAGGTAAAAGACCTGTACTCAGAAAACTATACAGCACTGAAGAAAGAAATTAAGGAAGACACAAATAAATGGAAGCATATACCTTGCTCATAGATTGGAAGAATCAACATCACCAAAGCGTCCGTACTACCCAGAACGATGTATAGATTCAATGCAATCCTTATTAAAATACCAAAGACATATTCCATAGATATAGAAGAAACATTTCAAAAATTTATATGGAACCATAAATGACCATAAATGAATAGCATCAGGAATTTAGAGAAAGAAGAACAAAGTGGGAGAGGTCACAATACCTGATATCAAAGTATATTATGAGGCCACTGTAATCAAAACAGTCTGGTGCTGGCATAAGAATAGACATATAATTCAATGGAACAGACTAGAGAGCCCAGAAATAAACCCATGTCTCTATGATCGATTAATATTTGACACAGGGGGCAGAAGCATAAAATGGAGTGAAAATAGCCTCTTCAGCAAATGGCGTTGGGAGATCTGGACATCCTCATGTAAAAAAAATGAAACTCGAGCACCAACTTACACCATACACAAACATAAACTCAAGATGGATAAAAGTTAAATATAAGTCACAATACCATAAAAGTCCTAGAGGAGAACATAGGCAGGAAAATCTCAGATATTCCACACAGCAATATTCTCACCAATATATACCCCAGAGCACGGGATATAAAGGAAAGAAGAAACAAATGGGGCTGCATCGAAATAAAAAGCTTCTGCACAGCTAAAGAAAACATCAGCAAAATGAAAAGGGAACCAACTATATGGCAAAATATACTTGCCAATGATACCTCAGACAAGGTTTTGATCTCCAAAATATGTAAAGAACTCACATGACTCCACTCCAGGAAGACAAACAATCCAATTAAAAAATGGTCAAAGGACCTGAACAGACACTTCTCAAAGGAGGACATACAGAGGGCCCAGAAACATGAAAGGATGGTCTTAGCTATCAGAGAGATGCTAATTAAAACCACAATGAGATACCATTTCACACTGGTCAGAATGGCCATCATAACCAAATCAGCAAACAGCAAGTACTGGCAAGGTTGTGAAGAAAAGGCAAGCCTAGTGTACCGTTGGTGGGAATGTAGACTGGTGTAGTTCCTAGGAATTAATCCATTTCTTCCAGATTGTTAATTCATTGGCATATAATTGTTCATAGTGTTTTCTTATAATCCTTATCTTTGCTGTGGGGACAGTGTTGGAAAGAAGGGGAAGGGACTAGACAAAGCATATGTATGAATGACCCATGGACATGGACAACAGTGTGAGAATTGACTGTAGGAGTGGGGAGGTGGGATGGGTGGAGGAGGGCAAACGGGGAAAAATTGAGAAAACTGTAGTAGAATAACAGTAAAAATGATTTAAAAATACAGCTGACTGTACTGCATCAGTATTTCCTAAGCATATTTTCTGTTGTTAAGTCTCTGCAGACAGAATGTCTTTCTTACCCATTCTCTGCCTAGAGACCTCCCATCAATTCTCTAAAACCAATCTAAAATTCGTTTCCTTCTTCAAGTCTTCCGTGATCCTAGACAGAATAAATCATCCCATTTTATTAGTCTAAAACACCTCTCTTATATGTCTGCTGCATCACTTATTATGTTATGATTTATAGACTACTCACATAATTATATTATTATAGTTAGATATTAGTCTGCGCTTTGTGGCTATACCTTATTCATGTGTGCCCTCACTGGGCTTAGCCCAGTATTTATAGTGGATACATAGGAAGTTTTGACTTGAATTAATGTTGCAGAATTATTGCAAAGATCAAACAAAACAATTTATGCCAGTTGCCCGATACAGTGCTTAGTCCTGACGCTCAGTAATTTTTTTCTACCTTTTCCCTCTTTAGTGTACTCCTGCCTCATTCGTTTCAACTCCGTATATATTCTGTCCATGAGAAGAGAATGGAGATTTTTTCCTTTGATTGCTTCAAGGCACTAGCACTGACTGTTTTGTGTCTCTCATTTGTTTATTACTTTATTTTAGGTCACTGACTCTGTTCAGATCAGAGATCCCCCAAAGACAGCAGACAGAGGTAACATGACATCTCTACCAATTCTGGCTGCCAACCCCATGGAGAACCCAGCACTGTTTAGTGACATCAAGATTGAGCCCCCAGAAGAACTTCTGGCTAATGATTTCAACATGCCCCAGGTGGAACCGGTAGACCTCTCCTTTCACAAGCCCAAGGCTCCTCTCCAGCCTGCCAGCATGCTGCAAGCTCCAGTACGTCCTCCCAAGCCACAGCCTGCTCCTCAGACTCCTGTAGTGTCCACTTCGACATCTGACACAGGCACTTTAGCAAACATCCCTACCGTTCTGACTCCAGGCTCCATTCTGGCCTCCTCTCAGGGCACCTGTGGCCAGCAGATTTTGCATGTGATTCACACCATCCCCTCAGTCAGTCTGCCAAATAAAATGGGTGGCCTGAAAACCATCCCAGTAGTGGTGCAGTCGCTGCCTATGGTGTATACTACTTTGCCTGCAGATGGGAGCCCTGCAGCTATTACAGTCCCACTCATTGGAGGAGATGGCAAAAATGCTGGATCAGGTGAGCATCATTGTGCCCCTTTCCTGGGCTTCACCTTCATTCATCTATTCCCTTTTTGAGTTGTGCTGTCTCCTATCTCTTTTCATCCCCTTCAGTTATTCTTGCATACAACTTCAAGCATAATCTTTCATAAACACTGTTTTTTATTATGTCTTTTCTTTTTCTTCTGTTTCTGTTTTGCTTATTCATTTATTTTAGTTTTTTATTTTTGACACTATTACAGATGTCCCCCATTTTTCTCCTTTATCCTCCTCCACTCAGCTCCCCCCAGCCTTCACCACAACTATTTGCAAAAGCATGGATAAACCTGGAGACTATTATGCTAAGTGAAATAATCCAGTCAGAGAAAGAAAAATACCATATGATCTCACTTATATGTGGAATCTAATGAACAAATAAACTGGTGAACAAAATAGGACTAGAGTCATGGATATATGGAACAGTCTGCTAGATCTCAGAGGGGAGAGGGCTAGGGGGGACTGGAAGAGATTTATCATGTCTTTTCGATGTTTAAAAATGTACAGTGGCACTCTTTTGTTTAGCCCGTGCTTCTCAAACTGGGATATGCATATCCTTGAGTGAAATACTATATATCTTCCTGGAATCTACATATTATTTGAGACTAAGTAATTAAAATATTTTATATTTTAAAAATATGTTTTCATTCAAGAGAAAAGTGTAAAATTTGAATTACATTTTAAGATAAAACACAAACTTCAAAAATAGTTTTAAGCTTACTGAGGCTTGGAATTTTCAAGGAAAGTGTTTTTATTATTTTATTCTTCTATGCCATTAGAATGCTTTGGTGAACAAGTTGAGAATGCTTCTAGCCTAATATACTTAGCCAGACTTAGCTCCTGCCTTTCCTAACAATGTACCTTTTTTCTTCCCTGCAGGGAAAAGTCTTTGAAATATTGCCATTTCCCCTGTATTACTCTTCATTTAGCATCTATCACCCTCCAGTTTACTTTTTTACTTGCTGGTATCACAAGTATATGGGCATTTTTCCTAATTGACTTGTAAATCCCTCAAGGACAAGACTGTATCTTATTTCTCTTTGTGCATATCCAGAGAACCTAACACAATGGTAGATAGTAGTTGTCTTGCAACAAATAATTTGATGAACAAACTTGAAAATGTGTCCAGGAAAGAGTTCATATGCTTGATCTTTCCTTTCATTTACTTTTTTAAAATAAGCTCAGAATTCAGAAAGGTATAAAGTAATTCTCCCTTTTACCACTATCCCCCAACCAATCAGCTCCCAGCTGGAACTATGTCCTCTTTAGTTTGTAATTGGGAATGATAAAAAATATATATATGGCTTCTTGAAGTGTTTCAAGATATTTTGCTTCACCATATCTGTAGCATTCCAATCAGTTTTGGATGTAATGCCTTAGGAAGGATGTTGAGAAATTGGAGTATAATTAGAGGAGAGAAATTAGGATGATTTGCGGACTCAAATTCATGTCAATGAGGAGCTAAAAAAGGTTTAGCATGAACTGCAAAGACCAAAGGAGAGAAATGAGTGTGGAAATGACTTGGAACCAGATTTCAGATTATTTATACATATAGATTTATATACCTGAAAAACAAATGCCATGTGATCTCACTTATATATGGAATCTAATGAACAAATAAATTGATGAATGAAATAAGACCAGAGGCATGGACACATGGAACAGTCTGATAGATCTCAGAAAAGATGGGGCTGGAGGGACTGGAAGAGATTTATCATGTTTATATATATGAACTGCCTAAGAATTTTTGACCTTTGAAATTCAATACCTTGTGATCATTCCATCACCAAATGTATGACGCTGGAAAGCACAACATACTAACTATCAAGTTACTGAGATTCTTCTCTTTTGAATGAAAATGCCATCATTGACTAGTGGTTAATTTTGGTAATGATAAGTATTCATAACCATCTTGGTTTTGAGATCTCTTGAGGTGGTTAAAATATGGCTATCAATTCCTGTATAAGGAGAGAGAGCCAAACAGAAAAAGAAATGGGAAAATAAAATTCCCTGTGTGAAGATTTACTGATATTAAGACAGTGGTAGCACCAAGAGAAGAGGCTTTGAATTCCCCCATAGTATCTATCAGTCCACCAGAGCCACTCTAAATAAAGTAATGATAAATTTTAAAAGTGTTTTATGTAGTTTCAAGCTAAGCTAAGACCATTAGCCCAGTGGTCTTCAAAATGGTATGCTTACTCCTTGGGTGAGGGAGGTGCACAAAACAATTGGAGCATAAGAAGAAAGTATCAAAATTCATATTTGTAGTTTCTTGCTCCTTACATGTTTATTTTTATAATGTATAAAAATTTTAATATACTAGTAAATCTATATCATATACACACATGCAGACGCACATATATTGAGATGCATGCTTAAAATTTTTCTTAGTGAATGATGCACAATCCATGTGTGGAGGTGACTGCACTAGCCAGGTCCTTCCCATTCAACCTTACTACTACCCTCAAGTTTCTTCTATATAGATGTCTTGAAACCTTCACTAGATCTAGGAGACTGCTGACCACAGGACTGAGTTTTGTTAGGTGTTATAAGATAATAAGAGATATTTGAAGGCTTTTCCCAACATAGGGATAAAGTAAGGATATAACATGTATCAAATACCTACTAGGTACCAGATACGTGTTTCATCTCACTGGCTCGTTTTCATTTAGGAGTGCAAAAGCCAAAGGATGTGTTCCTCCCTCTGTGGTGAGACTAGTCATTTGTGTTAGCATAGCCAGGAAACTATTCAGAGAGCTTGATGCAACAACATACATTGAACCTGGTCAGGTATACCCCATTCTGGAGGCTAGAGATACAGAGTTTAATATAATCAGATCTTATCCTAGAGAAACACACTATCCTATCTCACTTGCTATCTTAGAGAAGCTTATTCTAGTGGTACAAAAATGCTCTTTGCTATCTCTATGTTTCCCTCAAGGGAATTTGTGTTTCCAACTGTGCTAAACACTTCAGCTATTCTTCTCTTCCTTGCATACAAATATATTTCTTTCATCTTTGCCTTTTCTTTATTTCTATTTCTGCCACTTCTCTTTGTGAGTCAAAGTGGGAATCCTGAAAATGGTAACACAGGCACATATATTTGTAGCCCACATTTCTCCTTTTCTTTGCTTTTAGTGAAAGTTGACCCCACCTCCATGTCTCCACTGGAAATCCCAAGTGATAGTGAAGAAAGTGCAAATGAGAGTGGATCCTTGGCCTTACAGGGACTACAGCAAGAGTGAGTACTTTTGTCTTCAAGTCCCTTTCTGTGTATATATGTATATGTCTGTGGTAGAAGTAGAAGAAATTCTCACATACAATAGTAAGAATTTAAGGACAACAGAATGCAGGAAAACTGGCTTCCTAGCAAAGGTATCAATTTGTGTGCATACATGTACATAGAGAGGCATATTATGGCAGAGTTATATTCTAATTATAGATCATCAATTTTACCCTTGAAAATCCTCAAATTTCCTGTAAAGTATAGTTGTGTACTGTTTTTTCAGTAAATTTAAAGCAGCCTTGTCTTCCAGTGTCGAAACTAATAAAGTAGTTGGCTTGTGTTTTATTTTTTGATATTTGTCTCTGCAATTTTATTTTTAAATTATTTTAATTGTATTTTTTCGCAACCATGTTGTATGAAAAATATATTTCTTTAAACACAAGAAGGAGACTTATTAGAGAGAAATGCTCACACTATTTGGGAACAGAAACTACCCAAAGAAACATTGCCACCTTCTGGAACCTGCTCTAACTGAGCAGAATGGGCTAGTTGAGGGAAATGCTTGTACTCTTTCAATTATTTCTTCTTTTAAGGATCTAGTGTTAAATTTGCATAAATTAAGTGCATGTATGAGGTGGCCCCACTGTATGTATGTCCATTTATTTAGCCTTTACTTTAAAATAAATCTTTGGCACTATTTCTCTCTCTCCCGCCTTCCCTCCCACCTTTTCTCATTTTTTTCAGATCAGCAGCAATGACTCAAATGCAAGGAGAAGAGTCCCTTGACTTGAAGAGAAGACGGATTCACCAATGTGACTTTGCAGGATGCAACAAAGTATACACCAAAAGCTCTCACCTGAAAGCCCACCGCAGAATCCATACAGGTCTGCACAACTGTACCCCACCCCCAACACACACACACACACACACACACACACACACACGCATGCATGCATGCACAGAGACATAGTCTCTGAGAGATAAGAAGAGAAGAAAGTCTTCAAACAAAGACTAATCCATTTATATTCATGGGCACAAGTTCCATTCATGGCTTTTATTCCTATGTCTTATTTATACTCTAAAGTAGCTTTTCTAAAACAAACCTATGAATACACTAAGCCTAGTGTCTTCTGATGGTCATCAGAGTTCCACAGGTTTTATGAGTATTGAAAAACTCAAAGGCAGATTAGACTAAGTGAAATTAAATGCTTGCATTTGGAGCTCAGCACCATACACCAACCTATACCGTACATTTGTTCAAATTTGAAAAAAGGTGCACATTTTAAAAATATGTAAAACAGAACTGGTGGGGATTATGTCAGACTATGGTTGGGGAGCACCTGCCCCATTTGGAGGAGGACTGTACTCAACTCCAAATAAGAATTACCAAATTTCCCAAATTGTAAAGAAAAGCAGAATGTCAAGATTTTTATGTGAAATACCCTAGAATTTGAATGGTGGCATTAACTAAAAGTTTTGTATAACACCATGAATTTAAAGAACCTGTTTGTGTGCCAGATATAGCTTGCCAGTCATCAGTTTACACCCTCTGCCTGGGAGACTCCTCCTTACAAATCATCTCCAGCTCAGAATTGAGACTTGGATACACTGCACAAGAAAAAGGACCCTTTTTTCTTGGAAACATAATACTATGTTACATTTGTCATGTTAGCATTTATATAGAAGGATCCAGAGTCTTAGTTGCTGTGCCCTGAAGCTATGAACAGGTGACTGATTTCCAGGCTGCATCGTCTGAACATTCCTATGACCCTCTTCTTATTCATTTATGTTCTGTTTGCTTCTCCTTCATGTTGGATTGTTAGATGGAGTCTTATTCTACTGAATATATATGTATAATTGAAGCTGTGAGATGGAAATAAGCTTGCCTCATTCTAGTAACTGACAGAAGTCTAAAATACCTACTACGTGTTGCATGCAGTGATTGGTGGTAGAAACATGGAGGTTCAAGAGTGGAAAGGGGAAGAACACTTAAGAGGCTACTGTAGTGGTCCAGACCATAGATAGATGGATGGATGGATAGATAGATAGGTAGATAGATAGATAGATAGATAGATAGATAGATAGATAGATGGATGGATGGTTGATAGATAATAGATAGATACATATTCAGATATATATATATATGAATTTTCAATAGGCAAAAGTAGAATAGTTTACTGAACTTTCATGTATCCCTCACCCAACTTCAACAATTATTTTACTGTATGTGTATGGCCAATTTGTTTCTTCTATACTGTTACCCACTCCCCCACTCCACACTATTAATTTGAAGCAAATTTCAGGCATCATATTATCTTTGTCATAGATAAATAAGAATATATCTTCAAAAGGCAAAGACATTTAAAAATAAACATGAAAGGAGTGGCAGGAGATATTTAAAGTACTCAAGGAAAGGAATCTAAAACTCCTGTAATATCAAATTTCCCCAGTTGTCTAAAAGTGTTTTTTAAAGGTTACTCAAGTCAGTATCTTAAAAAGACTCTTATATTGAAAAAGATAGTCAATATGAGAAGGAGTCAACTATGCCAAAAGCTTGAAGAAACTGTTATTCTTATCTAGGCAAAGTACAAAAGATATGAGATGGGAATAAGCTTGCTTTGTCCCAATAACTGACAGAAGTCCAGCATTGCTAGGGCATGTTAAGTGCAGTGGTTGGTAGTGGAAGCATTTAAATGCAAGAATGGAAGGGGGAATACCATGTAAGCGTGCACACCAAAAATGATGAGAGCCTAGCTAAGATGTGGAGAGTGGATGTGGAGAGAAGGAAGCATATTAATGATTGAGGGAACACTGATTACTCTCATACATTTGTTTTGGGTGACTGGGTGTATGGAGGTTCTATTTACAGAGATAGAACCTCTGTGTTTGCTAATGATCACACAATTAAGCGGGAAAAGTCCGTTGGAATCACACCTTGATATGCAACCCAAGTATATTTTTCTCTATTGCTGGTATTCCATAGGTTCTTGGAACTAAGGTAGATACAGTGCTTCAGTAAGCTATCCCTCAAAAGGTAGGGATTTATTTCAAGGGGTCTCAAAGAGTGATATCCTTGTCTCTTGTAGAAATTCTCTCAGCAGAGAGCCATGAGCCTGTTGCTTATCTGGATCCTTCTTCCAGCATGCAATAAAGCTGTGCATCTACTCTGAGCTGACAATCATACAAAGCAGAAAATGCAGATACAACAATTGCCATTAAATATACTGTCAAGCACCAGTTTTTAATAATGGCATCAATTCATTCATCCAGACTCAAAATTTATCATTGATTGTTAACATTCTCTTATGCCCTTGGTTCTTTGTTTCTAAAGTTCTATTATTTCATTCATTAAGTAGCTATTTTATTGAGGATGTAGACATAATTGCCAGGAACATATATTGTGAAGCTGCACTTTCTGGATTTGATATCCCATTCTTTCACTCATTAACCAAAAATTACTTCACATTTTTGCCTCAGCTTCCTTATGTGGGAATATTAATAGTGAAAAAAACCCACTTTTTATAGTATCTGATGTATAGGAAACACTCAGTAAATGTTAGGTATTATCAATGTTTTTCAATTCTACTCTCACTGCCACCCCCTTAAGGTTTTTGTATTAATTTATTCTTTAGCCCTGGCTTCATTGATTTATAGTTGACCATTAAAATTGTATATATTTAAGATATAAAATTTGGTGATTTGATATATGTATACATTGTGAAACATTCACCACAATCAAGCTAAATAACATATCCATCACCTGACACAGTTACCTTTTTTGGTGGTGAGAACACCTAAGATACACCCTTTTAGCAAATTTTAATACATGGTAAAATATTGTTAATTATAGTCACATTGTTGTACACTAGATTTCCAGGACTCATTACTTGCAAAACTGAAACTTTGTACCCCTTTACCAGCATCTCCCCATACTCCAGCCCCATCCTCCAGTAGCCACCATTCTATAATCTGCTTCAATGAGTTTGACAATGTTATGATCCACATACTGTGTGAGGTCATACAGTATTTGTCTTTCTGAACCTGGCCATTTCACTTAGCATAATGTCCTATACTTACATCCATGTTGTTACAAATGGCAAGATTTCCTTCCTTTTAAAGGCTGAATAATATATCACATCTTTATGTATTCATCCATCAACAGACACTTAATTGTTTCCATTTCTTGGTTTTGTGACCAATGATGTAATGAACATAGGACTGCATAGATCTCTTTGAGATACTCATTTTGTTCCCTCTGGATATATACCCAGATACAGGATTGCAGGAATATATGGTAGCTCTATGTTTAATTTTTAAGTATATTTTATTGATTATGCTATTACAGTTGT
>PVKM010021856.1:0-22258 GCA_004027735.1 Carollia perspicillata | reverse complement strand
GCGGCCAGCAGTCCCAGCATGATGTCCAGAGGTGTGAGGAAGCTGGCCAGCTGTTAAAAGAGTCAAATTGGGACATCGATGACTGTGTTTTCACAAATAAGTTAGCACTTGTTTTGGCTCCACCAAATCAAATGGAGCATCACAATATTGTCCAGGCCTCTCATCTTCCAGACGTTTACCCTCTGAAGCAGTCACTGAGGTGACAGTCACGTGGAATTGCAAGAAAAAAGGAAGGACTGTGTGGCAAGTAACTGAGCAAATCAAACTGTGTGGACCACTCCGCTGCCCTCCCTTTCCTCCTGGCGCTGCTTCCTGCCTGTCAGCGGGCAGGGAGAAGGCAGAGCCTGAAATCAGCCACGTTCCTACAGAAAGCTTAAACAAAGTAAAAAGTGAAAACCAACGTGATGGACACATTAAAAAATCATATGTATATCTCCACCAGCCACTATATCATTGTCACTTCCTTGAATATGAAGTCAAGAGTGGGCTGAATTGCAAAATTTGCGTATTTCTTCAATGTGTAGTAAATAGTGGGGGGATGTGTGAGAATTTTTTTCTTTTGGTTAGCTAGGAAAACAGGCAAGGGAATGGGAATCCAGTACTGACCTTAAATATGCAACTTTCAGGCTACCTAGACATAAAAACCAAAACCAAATACCTTTAATGTTTCTGGGCTATTTTATATAGATGAAGCATTTACCCAGTTTTGTCTTGGGAATGCTTGTCTGCCGTCTGGATAGTCAGTGGGTGATGCTAAGCTGATTGAACTAAACAGTCTTGGACTGGAACATTGTTTTCAAAAACCTTAAGAAAAATTCACCCTGTATGTTATACGGCTAAGAAATGCCTCGGTTTTCAGTAACGAGAACTGTTACCATGTTTTTAATTGGGGATTGGTTTATCACATCAGAGCATGCTTGTTAAGAAGTTGTTGATGTTCACGAGTTTTCTTGGGCCTGAATTGGGATGTCCAGTTGCTTTAGTAGGAAATGGAGCTTGAGCCTTAAGGAGTTTTGATTCTCTTTGTCAATCAAAAACCATGAGGTGAGAGAATTTTCCCAGAAAATTTCAGTGCTGGTGCTGGTGTAGCAAAGATTCAAGACAAAAAAACCACTAGTTCCTGGGGCTGTTGAAGATATCTAAGATGTAGATCGTCATGGGGAGGGTTATTTTTGTCCTACTGCAGGCTTTCATACAAATTATGAAAGGAAGTCTCAGGAAATTTGCACCTTCTTTCATGGGTGTTGCAGTTTTCAGAGCTGATGTCGGAACTTTAATATAAAAACTATATTCACGTTGTGAATGACCCATAATGGCTATTCTGCTTTGTGGGGTGGTTTGGGACTCAGCAGGTAGTTGACTTCCCATTTCCCTGTGCCTGCGGTGGCAGCTGGGTCTGGACTTACCTTCGGCTCCTTCAGGTAGCAGTGCATGGCCTGGGTGACATCGGCAGCATGGACGGCATTGTGATACGGGTTTTGGCTGTGGTAATCTTCTTGAACCATGACTAGGAGGCAAACAGATAACTCAATCAGCTAAAACCAAAACAGGAAGGGTGCATGATCTCTAATTTACTGAGGGTCCCTTTTGCTTAAAAATATTAGTGTCTCCAAAATGTGGACCCTGGGGACTCTTTAAAAATGAACGTGGCTCAGTAGCTTGGCAGTTCTACTGAGCTGTTTTTAGTGGAGAGGAGGGGGAGGGTAGATGGGAAAAAGGTTAAAAGGATTTGTGAGACCCTTGGGAATCCTCACCACCTTCATAAATCACCCCTTTCTGGCATTCATGAAAGCTTTCATTCATAGGCAAAATAAATATATAGGAAAAGGACAACTTTATTTCACACTATAGTTTAATTATTTAAGTTTGCTAACATTTATGAATACTATGCCATAAAAGAGGCTTCCTTTCAAGCAGTGTTAGTAGGTAGCATCAAACTTCTGATGTCCAAAGATGGGTCTGCCAACCAGGGCAAATCTGGGGCTTCTTCAGGCAGATTTCCAGTTTATATGTTGATCCAACTGAGGACTCTGTGGCTTTATTTCTATCTTATTCAGATTAATCTACCATCTTTCATGCCCTTCTAATCTAAGGCCCAGAGTGCTCTTGGAAACAAGTAGAGACATAAACAAGGCAATTTGGGTTTGCTAGTCACTGAAGCCACTAGCCTGCTTCAGCTAATAACCAAAGTGATGCTTAGAATGCAATATAATCAGTGCGTATAGCATGTCCAGATTTGCAAGTGTGTCCATATTTTGTTAGCCCTTGCTGTGTGTCTGGCTCTGGAATCTGGTGTTATTTTTGTCATCAAATTTTTGCATTCTTCACATGTGCTCTGGGTGCATGCCCATCTCCAAAGTATCTGCATTTTTCCCCTTTAGGCAAATCAGAACTATTGGCCTTAGTCATGGCCCAATCTAAATTCAATTAGCTTGAGGGTTTCTGAAACTGAGCCACACTGTGGCTGATTTCAAAAATTGCTATTGTGTTTTGTATACCCTTTATTTGGCAGGTTTGTTTTACAATTATATTTGAATTCTGGCTTTTTCATTTATTATTTGTGTCGATCAAGTTAGTTAACTACAAGGATCCTCAGTTTCCTTCTCTATAAAATGAGGATAACAATACCTATGATCTCAAAGGGCTATGGTAAGGATTTAGTGTGTTAATGTATGCAAGTCCTTAGAAGAGTTCCCAGCACCAAAAAGCCTGGTTGTTGCTACTGTTGTTGTCACTGTCACTGTCATTCTACTCTGGATGGCATCAAGCCAGCTTCTGAATTCAACACACGGCTATGGGGTAAGTCAAAGATGCCAGAAACATGCTAAGTGACAGTAAAAAGTTATGTGATTAAAAACACACTCTGGATAGTTCGTTCACTGGCACATGATTAAGAATGTACATAAAGTCAGAAGAGAACTGGGCTGCTTTTGATAGAGGGTGATGGTGGCGGTAAGGGGAAAGAGGATGGTCTTTCAAGTCAGGGACACCCGGGTTTGGATTGTGGGCTCTGACAATTGTAGGTTGCTGACTGCAAGCAAGTTACTGAACCTCTTTGGACCCCTCCTTCCCTGTGGACCAAATGGTGGTTATAATGCCCAACTTGCAGGATTGTTGAAGTGATTAGAAATAACATGCCAACAGCATCCAGCCTATGGTGGGTGCTACATAAATGGTAGTTCTTACTGTTTAAAAAAATCTATTGAAGATATTCAACAATTCATGTCCATATTAGGATTATTTGAGGCATATCTTACTGAAGTTTTGTTGATATGTGAATAGATCAGTAACTTCTTATGCTCTTGTTGATTTTCTTTGTATAGTCTTTATCTACTGTAAACATAACTAATTAAGGAAATAACTTGTCAGTGATTTAAATGGGTCAATCATAGTTTAAAATTAAGATGAGATAATTTAAGATTAATACGAAGTCTTCCTCTACCATGCTCTGACTCTTGCCAGTTGATATTAAAGAATATTACGGACTGCCCTTACTTACGGGAAAGGAGGTAGGAATATGAACCACAATGACAGAAAAGACTTACCTAGAAACCTGTGTAAGGTCACCATGTCTAACTTGAAATGTTGAATGAGTCCATGGATGTTGAAGAGGTGGCAGAGCAGTGTTACCAGGCTGTTTCCTGGTGAGAGACAGTCACCAATTGCAACTCATTTCTATTGCCATAAAGTGATCAAGACTGACAATAGGATCAAACATTTCTGTAATGAAATGTCTCTGATAGGATCATTTATTTTCTCCTTCACATTTGAAATTATTAAAGAATAAAAGATATTACTATGATCTGATCCCAGGTTTTCTCTTATTGTACAAGTAAAATTAGTTCAGATCTTCTCCCTATACCAAAGGCAATGCATTATTAGCAACATTAAGAGTTACAAGAAATTATAAGGAATCTGCCTATTTTGGTATCAACCAAGATTAGCTTGACCATGAGATTTTGTAACTCAAGCTGTCAGACATGCAAAATTGAAGCTACAATAACATGTAAACATCGAAGGAATACTGCTTGTTAAAGAAAAAATGGTTTTGAATTATAAAGTTTATGCAAGACTGCGGAGTGGACCAAGAAGATGACTGTGCGTCTTAAGTGAAAAACAAGGTGTGGCCTGAGCAGACTTTCCCAGGGTGCCCGATTCTGTGTGTTTCTGCAGCGTTCACTGTCTTTGAGCTATTTCACAGCAAAGTTGTAGCTAACTGATAGTATTTCAAGTGACTCTTGTCCATGTACATGTAACCAAAATTACTCAGATGGAAATACAATTGATTTCCTTCTCCCAGTTTTACAACTGTTTATATATTCACGTAAGTGTTTCTTACTGCTTATATATGTGGGGTTCTTTGCATTCTCCTTTGAAAGAGTTGCAGCATCTTACTGAATCTCTGATTAATTGAGTTAAATAAATCTTTGACATATGCTCATTTTATATTTCTGTGAGAATCATGATTATACTCCCTTTTGAGCAAAAACCATTAAACAAAAAAATTTTAAAATGCAACTGATGAGAATACCTACTTTCCTTTCAGCTGCAGCCTAAGCTTTTACACTCTATCCTCAACAATTGTTTTCTGCTATGATGCCAAACATATCTGGTCAATACCCACAACAGGGCACATTTGACTCACTTAATAAGAGTGCACACACACCTGCCCTGCAAGAGTCAGGACTGATCAGATGAGCTTTTGTGTTTCTAATTTTCATTGACTGACAATGAATTTCCTCCTTTTGTATGTGGCCAAATAACTCTGCAAGGACAGAATCTAATCTGTGGTTTTCAAGTTCCTTTGGGATGACCAAGCCAGAAGGAAACAGCCTTAAGATTTTAAGGCTGAATTCTCTCTTTATTTTTCATGTCAACTAATTTTCCTTTGCCCTGCTCCTTCTTGTGTGGCTGTAGACTTACGAAAGTGGGGAAAGAAAGAAAGAGGAATGACAATGTTTAAAAATAAATATTGTTTTCATGAAATTAATCCTCTTTTGTGGTGCATATTTTAGTGTGAATTCTTTTGGGTGACTTACCATTTGTCAAGCGATCAAACAAGAAAATGTCAAAATCCCACGTTCCCACTTTGGAGAGCATATGCTGAAAAGGCAAACAAAAAAACCACTCAAATGAATCATATTGGAGACTCCAGCATTCACTTTGAGACAGAGTCAATTGAACAATGAAAAAGCTGAAAATACAGTAGCATTCTATGGTCTATGTACAACTAGTGTGTAGTAAAATAAATCTTATTCTACTGACTAATAAAAATAGTGTTAAAGGGACAGGTTCAGGGATCAGACTGTCTGGTCTGATGTCACCATCACCCCTGACTGGCTGTGGTGCTTTGCCCGAGTTCCTTAACCTCTCTGTAACTCAGTTTCCTGACCTGAAAAATGTGGGTGATATTAATACCTCAGAGGGTTGTTGTGAGGATTAAATAAGGTAAGATGAGTGTATGTAAACATAAATATATGTAATACAAGTGCTTAGAACAGTGCTTACACATAAGAACACACATGTTAGATACCTGTTAAAATTATAGTTTAGCAAAGACTCTATATTCTAAAGTACTGTTCACTTAAGGCAGGTTTACAACAAATTTTAATGAAATGAAGTCAAAATGATTGCTGAGCACATTACTTGGATCAACGTGGGACTAAATGTGAACTCTGCCTCTGATAGATGGCTTATCTCCATGTTGGTTAGCTCTTTTTCTGGAGTGTTGATCTGTTCTTTCTTTTGGGCCATGTTTCTTTGTCTCCTTGTTTTGGCAGCCTCCCTGTGTTTATTTCTATGTATTAGGTAGAGCTGCTGTGACTCCATGTCTTGGCAGTAGCCTAATGTAGTAGGTGTCCTGTAGGGTCCAGTGGCACAGCCACCCCTATCACCTAAACTGCATACTTGAGGTCACCCTGCGGGTGGGGCTGAGTTCACCTTCCTCTTGTAGTTGAACCTTGGCTACTGTTGACAGATCTATGGGAGGGATTTACTCAGGCCAGTCAGCTGCAAGGACTGGCTGTGACCACTGACTACCATCCTCTACTCTCCATGGAGGATCAGCTGTGCAGGGGCAGGGTGGAGGTGCTCCAATGTGGTTTGTAGCTGTCCACTGGGTATGCTGGGCCTGGGGTTTCCTAAATGGTGCAAGCCAAGGTCAGCCTCCACCTGTGTTTTGCCCAGGGCCACCCTGCCTGAGCTATAAAGCAATCTTTGATGGAGAAGAAGGCAAACTGTGAATCTAAGCTGGTTGCTGCTAGTGCTGGTCCTGAGACTCCCTGAGGCTCACTGAGTCTGGCTGTTGCTTATTTGAGAAGATTTAGGAAGTTTTGAAGCATGAGCCAAGAGCAGACATTCATATGGTAAAGCAGGTTGTATGGGCCCATAAATTGGGTGGTGTGCAGTCTCTGGGAATCTCCAAGGCAGACCAAACAGTGTTAGCCAGGTTGATGGAGACTCAGATACGGCACTAGCTTGCCAGCTCTGTGACTCTGTGGGGGGAAGATTTAGAAAAGGGGCAATGGCCTCTGCTTGCCTTGATGGAAGATACTTCAGTTTTTCCCAGTATGCCACTGATGCCTTTCAAGCTGCTACCCTGATGCTGGAGCTCAGAAGGAGTGATCTGAGTAGATGAGTCCTTATGTGGGTTCTTTAAGGGGAACTGCTTAGGGCTCCAGAAGTTTCTTCCACCAACTCAATCCCCATTGGTTTTCGTAGCTAGAAGTCACAGGGACTTACCTTTCAAGCACTGGAACCCTGGGCTGGGGTACCTGGTGTTGGGCTGGGACTCCTCACTCCTGAGCTATCCCTCCTGAATTTTTATCCACCACACATGAGTGAGGAACCAGCCTGTTCCATGTCTGCACCTCTCCTATCAGTCTGGATGGATGCGGTTTCTTTAATTTTGTAGCTGTCAGACTTCCATTCAATTCGATTTCTGATGGTTCTGAGTGATGGTTGTTCTATATTTCAGTTGTAACTTTGATGTGGTTGTGGAAGAGGTGAGCTATGTCTGCCTATGCTGCCATCATGAACGGAAGTTGCAATTCAATTCTGAAATTTAAATTCCTTTGGCAGTTTGGTTTAGAGATAGCCTGTGAATTTATATTTTTAGATCATTGCATATTAATTTCTACCCTCTTAGACCAATGAGTTGCAAAAATAACTGTAAAATTCATAGTTATTTAAATGAATTAAAAATTATAAAAAGGATAATGCATCATATTGCTAGCCTTAAATGGAAAGGTGGGTAATTATTACGTTAATCTCACTGTAGCTGTTACAATGAGATAATTCAGTGGGTTAAAAATTCAGTTATTTTCTTATTAGTAATCAATCAGTCAAAAATTTTACTCTTCATAGCATTCTGCAAATATGTTTTATACATTTATAAAAATGAAAACAGCCAGTTATGAATATATTAAGCATGTAAACAGGCTTTATCTCATTTAATCTCTGCATCACCCCTATGAGGTATGTATTCCTAATAACTGCATTTTGTACTTGTGGAAAAAGTCCAGACATTTGAATAACTAGCAAGAGTCACAGAGCACCTCAGGGTCAAGAGTAAGACTCAACCCTACTACCAGTGGGGGCACATGCTCTTGGCCACTGGCCTCTGGGAGGTGCAGGGGGTAGCTGGCTCACCCTTGCTTGTCCAAGATAGTCTTCATCCAGCAGGTGGAGAGAAGCTTGTGGTATAATTCCACGAGGCAGCCTCGATGCATGGAAGTATCTTTGAAAGCTTAACAGTCTTTTCACCTTTTTCTTGGTGCCAAATTCCCCTGAGTTTGCTGTATCTGTGGAAAATAATCAAATTCAGAAATTACATAGGTAAAAAGCTCTATTTTCTCCATTAGGGAAAAATACAATGTATTATAAGAGAAATTTTAAAGATGCTCTCAATGCATTCTTAAATATGGTCTATTTAATTCTACATCTGAAATTCTTCTAGAACCAAACATAGTATTTCTTCTACATTATATTTATTAAAATATTGAGATATTTTTAATGTAATTTTGGAAGACAAAGTATATGAATTAAAACTACATTTTCTTATTAAGGGTGTTGATATATTTAGTAAGTGAAATCCACATGCTTCTGCAGGCACTTAAAGGAGCAGTTAAGCTTTTTTTCTGCTCTGTGGGAACCAATGGTCCAAAATTTAGATCAGCCTCTCATCCTACACTCACTGTAGTCTGAGCAAATCCTTCACCTGAATTAGAAGAGTTGAGAATACGCTAGCTTAGATGCGAGGAAATATTACCTAATGTTCCGAGAACATCAGTGGCAAAGGAACCCATAATCTCAGCCTAAAAGTGACCTACATTCCTCTGACGTGAAGCAGACAGGGTGTTTACTTTCTAATGGCGTATATTCTCATTTGCTAGTGGCCACAAACGTCTGACCCTGTCAGTAGAGGTATTTTGATACTCATGTCACAGGTACCTTTCATAACTTGACTGTTGACATCGTGGAGGTTGTCCTGAAATACCCCAAGCACATTATTTGAATGCCTGTCAAGGGATGTCTTGTCTCAGCTGAAATTCTGTGAATCACTGTAGGGCCACGTAAATGACATCTGCTGCCAATTTTGGATCTGGAGTCAATTGAACAGTCTAGTAGGAAAGTGTACTATTTATATATAAAGAACTATTGGTGTCTCTCATGCCTCTCCCCATCTCTCCTCATCCTCTGAACTCAAACTCAGAGTGGATGTCAGAAGCAGAGGAAACAGTGGTCAGGGGCCTCCTCAACCATGTGGCAGGCAGTCCCCATTGCCAGTGAGTGTGTGACCAACATCAGTTCTTTACTTAGGTTGTGTTATGCATGCAAAGGTGTAATTCAGGGCAGACAAAACCTATTGTTCTCTGGACATGCTCTCCAATTTATTTAAAAAATGAATCTAGATTTCCAGTGTGGAAAGAGACAGACAAGTCTATGTGGAGATAAGAGTAGTACAGCGAAAGCTGGGTGTTCAGGCACACCTCCGTATTAAAAATGGAATGCACGGACTCAGTTCTGCTAGTGGGTTCTCACTCTTTTGTATCAGTTTATCAAGTGAAAAGTGCAGGATAAAGGGATCGATTCAGTTATTTAAAAAGTATTTTGAATGTTACTAAGGGACAGGCACTATTCTAGATACTTGATGAGATCCTTCAGTTCTAGATTCCCCAGTGAGCAAAACAAAAATCCTTGTCCTTGTGAAGCTAACATTCTAGCATAGAGAGACAATAAAAATAAACATAAAGAAGAAGTAATTTATAAAAATGTGTTAGAAGGTGGTGGGTGCAATGGGTAAAAAAAAAGGGAAAGCAGGGAATGGGGGCTCAGAAATTCTATGTTGGGGTGGTTATGGGGGGCCTAACTAAAGGGTATAACTAATCCAAACTTGAAGTAGGTGAGGGAGCTGGCCAAGCAGCCATCTGGGAAGATGCCTTGCACACACAAGGACCAGCGCCATTAACCTCATAGTGGGAAGCATCCCTAGTGAGCTGGCATGCAGGAGGGAGGGGCCGCAGGAGTCCATAGGGATGGGGATGGGGATGGGAGAAAAATGGGGGAGTAAAGGATGAGATCTTAGAGCAAAGGTAGGGGCATGAGAATTATACAGGGCCCTGTAGGCCACTGGAACAGCCTGGGCTCTGCTCTGAGCAAAGCATGAAATGACTACAAAGTTTTGAGCAAAAGGGTGGTATGATCATATATACATTTAAAATAGGTCATCTTGGCTTCTGTGTTAAGAGTAAGTTTTGATGTAATAAGACCTGTTATAAGGCCAATGAAATAATCCAGGCAAGAGATTATGGCTGCTCACGCCATGGGGGAACTGTGAAGAGGGTAGGTAAGGGATCCTGAATACATTCTGGGTGCCTCCAAGTTTCTGGCCTGCACGACCGGGATAATGGAGCTTCCATCGCCAGAGACAGGAAAGACTGCAGGTGGAGCAGGTGTGGAGTGGATTTCAGTTTTGCATATGTTGAATTTAGAAGTCTATTGGAAAATGTGATGAAGCTGTCAAGTAGAAATAAGTGCCTGTAAAATCCAGAGCCTGGGGAAGAAGACTGGGTTAGAAACACAAATTTAGGAGTTGTCAAATGAGATTAGCTAGGGAATGAGTGTAGACACAGACGAGAAAAGCACCCAAGCCTGAATTCTGCAGTATTTCAGCTGTAAAGGGTGTGGAAAGAGTAGAAAAGATCGAGACTGAGGAGTACCCAGGGGAATGGAGAATAACCAAGAGCGTATCACTACTTGGAAGCCTAGTGAAGACAATGTTGTGAGGAGGAGCATGTGGTCTTCTGTCTCAAGTGTTGCTAATAGGTCAAGTACAATGAAGACTGAGCATTGATCATTGGCATATAAACCTCTCAAAATTCATTGAACTGTGTCTTTAAAAAAGTACATTTTGTTGTATGTCTAGAAGTAACTACACCCTAATAGATAAGCATATCTAGCATTCAGATTTTGTTTTTTACAATACAATTTCTCACTAAATGAAACCACTGTCTTGGAAAAATGGCCAAATCTGGGGCTGGGGCAGGCAAAGAGTAAGATGAACTGTGACTTCTCATTATGCCAGAAACTAAGGGAAAGCTCTAATAACGATGGGATCTCATTTAAAAATGACAGAGGAGACAACTTGAAGGGGTTCTTCTGAGAAAATATGGGGAACTTGGAGCGTCAAAATTAACAATGGAAGAATGGAGCATAAACCATTGGCTGAAAGGATCCACAAGTCCATACTGTTAGTAAGCAAGTGAGTAAGTAAATAAATAAGGAGAAAGGAAAGTTCTTTCTTGCAGAGAGTACCAACCAGTTAAGTAAATGAAATGTATAGACTTAGAAAATTACCATTTTTCAACCTTCATAGTAATAACTGATTCAAACCAGAATCATCCATGGATACTAAAATTATTAAGTAAGAGTTTAAAAAGCAACAAGAAATTTTATTGTATTGAAATATCTCCCGCCCCCCCTCCCATGACATATTCATTAGAAAGAATAAAAAGTAGCAGCCATCTCAGATTGCTTTATAGCTGAGGCAGGGTGGCCCTGGGTAAAACACAGGTGGAGGCTGGACTTTTCCTGTCCCACTTAGGAAACCCCAGAGCCTGAGCACACAGCAGGCAGCTATAGACCACATCAGAGCACCACCACCCTGCCCCTGTATAGCTGGTCCTCCATGGAGGGTGGAGGGTGGCAGTAAGTTGTCGCAGCCAATCCTTGCAGCTGACCGGCATGGGTAAATCCCTCCCATAGATCTGTCAACAGCAACCAAGGCTCAACTACAAGAGGAAGATTACTCAGCCCACATGAAGGGTGCACCTCAAGTACTCAGCTTGGGTGATAGGGGAGGCTGTGCCACTGTACCCTATAGGACACTTACCACATTAGGCCACACTGTCAAGACAAAGAGTCAAATCAACCATACCTAATACATAGAAAAAACACAGGGAGGCTGCCAAATGAGGAGACAAACAAACATGACCCAAAGGAAAGAACCAATCAAAACCATAGAAAAGGAGCTTAAGGAAATGAAGATAAGCCATCTATAAGATGCAGAGTTGAAAACACTGGTTTATAAAAATGCAAAACACTGGTTATAAAGGAACTTAATGAGGACCTCAACAACATAAAAAATCTAGTCAGAAATGAAGGATACACTAATTGAAATAAAGAACAGTTTGCAGGGAAACAACAGTTGAGTGGATGAAGCTGAGAATTCAATCAATGATATGGAACATATAGAAGCAAAAAACAACCAATCAGAGCAATAAGAATAAAAAATAATCCAAAAAAATGAAGATAGTATAAGCAGCCTCTGGGACAACATCAAGAGGTCCAACATTTGCCTCATAAGGGTACCAGAAGGAAAAGAAAAAGAGCCAAAAATTGGAAATCTATTTGAAGAAAAACAATGAAAGAAAACTTCCTTAATTTGGTGAGGGAAATAGACATACAAGTCCAGGAAGCACAGAGAATCCCAAACAAGATGGATGCCAAGAGGCCTACTCCAAGACTTATCATAATTAAAATGCCAAAGGTTAAAGATAAAGAGAGAATCTTAAAAGCAGTGAGAGAAAAACAGTGAGTTAACCTACAGGGGAGCTCCCATAATACTGTCAGCTGATTTCTCAAAAGCAATTTTGCAGGCTAGAAAGGATTAGCAAGAAATATTAAAAGTTATGAAAAGCAGGGATCTATAGCCAAGATTGCTCTACCCAGCAAAGCTATCATTTAGAATCAAAGGGCAGATGAAGAGCTTCCCAGACATGAAAAAACTAAAGGAGTTCATCGTCACCAAACCATTATTATATGAAATGTTAAATGGACTTATTTATGAAAAAGAGATCAAAACTATGAACAATAAAATGGCAAGAAATACAAATCTATCAACAATTGAATCTAAAACGCAAACTAAGCAAACAAGAAGAACAGAGACAGAATCATGCAAACACAGAGAGTGTTTTGATGGTTGCCAGATGGGAGCGGGGTGTAGGGGAATGGGTGAAGAGGTGAGGGGATTAAGAAGTACAAATGGGTAGTTACAGAACAGCCACGGGGATGTAAAGTGCAGTATAGGAGATGGAGTAGCCAGAGAAGTTGTACACATGACCCATGAACATGAACAATGGAGAGGAACTGCCTGAAGGAGTGGGGGGTGCTGGGTGGAGGGGGGCTAAGGGAGAAAAATCAGGACAACTGTAATAGCATAATCAATAAAACATAATTTTAAAAAGGTAGCATACATTATACTATTTATACCAATATTTCCTAAACTACTAAAACAAATCACGGCAATGCTATATAGTGCTTCTGTCTGGGTATTCTTTAATAGACAAAAAAGTAAGTCTTAAGTGATGCTTGATAGCCATGTATAAAAAATAGGGCTTAAATTTCTTATTTGTGGACATATATAAAAAATGAAAAACATTCCTCAAGGTAGCTCTCTATAGGGGAAGAAGATTCAGTAATGCAAAAACAAATCTCTTTAAAGCAATATTAATAACATTTATCAACTGTAATTTAGGGTGTACTTTGTGCTTTATGAAATAATGAAAAACTAGCTTATAAGAAGGTGAAGGTACATTTGGGAGAAAAAAAACCCATATAAGAAGCAGCCTGTGAATCATAGTCATAAACACTGCTTTTTGAAGTGTTACAATGTGTTATAAAATTACTGAATAAGATATGACACATTCATTTCCAAAAACTTTTAGTGAATAGCTAGTATATTTACATTTATAGTTAGATATATCATAATATGTATTTCTGAATGAAAATTTAATGATTAGCTAAGCTAAATTTTATAGATAGCTTACCTAAATTCAGCCTGTGAAA
Source organism: Carollia perspicillata (assembly GCA_004027735.1). Lineage (NCBI taxonomy): Eukaryota > Metazoa > Chordata > Mammalia > Chiroptera > Phyllostomidae > Carollia > Carollia perspicillata. Next base: position 8,911 of record PVKM010021856.1, on the reverse strand, counting down.
ATTTGGTCTTAACAATATGGCTAATAATAAAAAACTGAGTTTATTTAATGACTTTATATAATTAAAAATCATATTTAAAGGCATTCAAAATTATCCTGATGGTGCTCCTTATTTGGATTTTATTGTCCTATGGACCATGGACCTCCAAACTCTCATTTGGAGTAGTTATAAAATGGCGCTCCAGAATGTTTCACTGCCTAACCTATGTGTGCATTGACCCTCACTGTAAAATTCATCTTCTGCTTACTTGTTCTTTTATGATTTTCACAAATATGTGCATATTAACACATTTCTGTACTATTTAGACACTAATTTTAAGGTTATAAAGTTTATATTGGCATGACCAGTATGGTAATTCAAAAATTCACATGTTGGGGTTGGCTTAAATGCAAAAAATGCTAATAAAAATTATTTTCATTTTGAGAACCTTCTTCATGACATATTCTCTTTATAAGGGCTAATAAACTTTGGCACCGGGAGAAACCTTAAATGCAGAATAAATACCCGGGATAAAAAAAGCTATAAGCGCATGTATATGCTGAGGCAATTTCTGTCAACTGTGTATCTGGCTCCTTTAGCAAGGTCTGTATCCATTGTTTCCAGAATTTGAATTGTTAGTAATTGGTGCAGAACTAGCTCAGGTGATACCAAGAAGAAAGAAAACTTTTATATTTAAGGGAGCAGAACCTACCTCAAATAAACATGATGACCCAACTCTATAAACCTAACGTGAATACATTCAGAGCAACTGAATCTTTAAAATAATATGTTATTAATGAATGCCCTACCCTGATAATTATTGCACTAATAATTATTATAATACTTACATTGTTATGTGTTATAATAATTATATGATAATTATAATAAAATTCCTTGTTTGGCTTAATGATTATTCATATGCTTTGTTTAATTTCACATTTTTTTTTATGTCTTGTGCTACAGGTGTTGGTATAAATAACTTGTTACTCCCTGAGGTCAGGAACCATCTTATCCAACTGTATAACTCCTATGTCTAGTGCCTAATTTTATACATAATGAAAACTTCACATGAAATCTGTTGATTTAATTTGAATAAATTCTCTCAATTAGTTTACAGAAATATGATAACCAAATATTATTTTAAAATAATCCAATTTATAAAGTACCAGATGGTAAAACTTATACGGTAGTTTTGAAATCATTTTCTCAAATCCCCAAATGGAGTCCCAGGGCACAGGTCCTCCTGCCGCCACCGTTTGCTATGACTGACCCCCCCTCCCCCGCCCACTGATAACACTCAGCTGTGCCTGTATGATTGCAAATTCACTCTTATTTACACGTCTAACCTTCCTATTAGGCTGTAAGTTCTTGGAGGCCAGATTCCTGCTAGTTTTCTTTGAATTTCCACAATATCCTGCAAGTTAGAGGTGTTAAATGCATGATGGCAGAATTAAATAACTTTCCTATGTGTGTGCTCCAGTTCTAAGTTCAAGAATGATGAATCCTGGAGAAATCAGGATGAAATTCTAGTTTTAAAGATGCAATCTTTAAAAAGATGAAAAAAATTAATTAGTGTGATTTTAGGTGTAATGATTCCAGTGCTCGGAGCTCACCTTTCACACAGTTAAATCTCTCTTGGCATTAAAGTCTCCTTTTATTCATAAAAATAACCAGCTGCTGAAAAGCTATTTAAAATACAGGAATGGTATTATGATATTGATACATGATGTTATTTACTTTTCTTTTTTTTTGGCTTGATCAAATTTCTTTCTTTTTTTAAAAAAGATTTTATTCATTTATTTTTAGAGAGAGGGGAAAAGAGAGAGGAAGAGAGAGAGAGAGAAACATCAATCAGTTGCCTGTCACACACATCACCACCCAGGACTGAATCTACAACCCAGGCATATGCCCTGAATAGGAATTGAACCAGTGACGTTTTCCTTGGCAGGATGATGCCCAACCAACTGAGCCACACCGGTCAAGGCAATAAGAAATGTTAAATATAGAAAATCCTATCGACTCTATCACAAAACTCTTAGAACTAATAAATTGAATACAATTGCAGGACACAAAATCATTACACAAAACTCTGTTTCATTTCTGTATGATATAATGAAGTATCAGCAAGAGAAATTAAAAAAAATCTCATTTAAAATTGCATTAAAAAGAATAAAATACCTAGAGATAAATTTAATCAAGGAGGTGAAAAACTTGTGTGAAAATACAGTCTGTGTTCATGGACTGGAAGAAATAATATTATTAAAATGTCTATACTACCTAAAGCGATCTACAGATTCAATGCAATCTCTATCAAAATTCTGATGGCATTTTTCATAGAAATAAAACAGACAATCCTAAAATTTGTATGGATCCACAAAAGATCCTAAATAGCCAAAGTGACTTTGAGAAATAAGAACACAGATGGAGACATTACAGTCCCTGATTTCAAACTATATTTCAAAGCTATAGTAACTAAAATAGTGCAATATTAGCATAAAAGCAGACACACAGAATAAAGAGCCCAGAAATAAACCCACACATATACGATCAATTAATCTATGGAAAAGGTGCCAAGAATATGCAATGGAGGAAGGACAGCCTCTTCAATAAACAGTGTAGAAAACTGGACAGACACATGAAATAAAACCAGACCGCTATCTTACACCATATACCCAACTTAATTCAAAATGGGTTAAAGACTTAAACATAAAACCTGAAACCATAAAACTCTTAGACAAAAGCATAGGCGGTAAACTCTTTCATATAGATCTTAGGGATGAATTTCTGAATCTGACACCAAAAGCAAACGCAACAGAGACAAATATAAAAACAAGTTAAGACTGCATCAAACTGAAAAGCTTCTCCATAGCAAAGGCAACTATCAATAAAATGAAAAGGCAACCTACTGAATAGGAGAAAATATTTGCAAATCAGACACGTGATGAGCTAAAAAGAGCTAAGAAGTTAAGTTCTCTAAATTCAGGAATTGAATAAAGATGTGTTAAATCCCCATGTCATTAGCTCTTCTGTGTAAACACTCATGACTTCTTGATGGCCTGTCGCTGGAAGAAGAGTTTCGCTTCAACACTGCCATGGAGTGGGAGGCGGAGGATGAAAAGGAAAGTCTTTAAGGCGGGGTAAATTGTTTCTCTAGTTCTACTTTTTAATATATGTGCTTTTTCAGTTGACATTTCTCTTTTATGTTCTTGACAGTGAAGAGAAAACCAACATGGCCGATATGAGTCAGAGAACAGAATGAACTCCTTCCTAGCTCACTGTGCGCACACCTGCTACATCAGGGCTAGGAAACGGTCCCTGGAGGAGAAGAGGGTCAAAATCTTTGTCCTCCTCAACCACCCAAAGCACTGCTTTTTGGAAAACGTGCTGTTTTTAGCCTATTGTTTTGCCTGACATAAAACCCATCCCAACCCATGGATTATGAATCTCTGAATTCTGGTGTTCGGGGATGGTTAAAAAACTATTTCCTTTTTGTAAGAAGGGGAAAAGGCTTTAAAAATAAGCTCTTAAGACTTTTCTGGGCAACAGAGAGGTTTTTCAAAATCCTAGTTTGAATGAAATTTAAATGAATTAGTGAGAAGCAGATCAAATTTCCTCAGTCCTAAAGAAGAAATATATGCCAGGCACGGTGTGGTTTTATTGAACCCTCCGCTTTTCAGAGTTTGAAATGTTTAGCAAATCCCAAGTTTTGAGGGCAATGGTTTGTGGTGAGCAAATTGAGATGACCAAACTTTCGGTTGATTCTAAGTCTCCAAAGGTTAAAAACTGCTGCATTAACTCCCTAGTTCTCAGCATATATTTAAAATAAGTGTGGTCTTTTATCTGGAGATATGTGTGGATTGCTACAGTTCACTACAAAATTCCAGATGTGTGTTGTACTGTACACGATCCCCTTTCACTGTGTGCTCGTTCCGCACTCCCCCTCCCCAGGAAAATGGACTAACCCTTTGATTGCCTCCAGTTGTCCCCTCCACTCTGTCTCACCTACCACTGACAGATTTATTCCTCAAACACAACTTCCATCATGTCAGCCTTCTGCTCCAAATTCCTCAATGGCTCCCCACTGTCTACTTAGTTACATTTATATTATTAATTCTGATATTCATGGCCCTCCACAATGTGATGCCAACTTATTTTTCCATTTTTTTCCCACCAGTTCCCTTGCAGATGAATAAGTCTCTGTTCTTGCTGGTTTTTCTCCCCGTGTCCTGCATGTTTTTCTTCTTCTGTACTGCGTCCCACATTCCTTTTCAATTGGATATTGTCTCTACCTGTTGAAATGCCATCCACCCTTCCATAGCCCACCTCGAGTATTTCCTCCTCACCTCCCAGTCAGCTCCTTCTGGGAGTCCTCCTAACACTGTGATTGGTATCACAGTCGCTGGTGTTCTCACCTCTCCTACTACGCAGCACACTATTGTATACCGTGTTGGAGTAGGACCATTTTTACGTAAATATAGTGCCTGTTTTAACAGACGTTCATTGAATTCAGGAATGAAGGTATGAGCTGATTACTGAATGAGATATAGGCTTTTTATTTTTCCTGCCTGCCACAGCACATTACCTTCCTCCTGGTAGGTACTACCATGGAATTTTTGAATTGAATGAATGTCCAGAACAGGGGAAGATTCATTGATCTAATACAATAAGATAAGAAGAGCATATGTCCCTAGGGAGAATAATTTGAATTTCCATTTCTTTTCTAGATCTGATGGATTTTCTAAAATGATTGTAAGTGTATCTTTAGCATGGGGTAGATTAATACAAAGTGTATTCCTTGGAAGAGTTATGGATAAAAACATGTATCTCCAAAAACATTCAGAAAGCATTCTTTATGTTTTAGTTTTTGGAAAGGAAGTACATTGAAGTGAATGCCTTTCTCTGGGTAGGTTACAAAGGCTACTTGAATTATACTTCGCCTGAGTGAATCCTCTGATTCGATGGATTGGAACAAGTGGTTGGAGTGTACTACTTCCAGCCAAGTTCATCCGAGAACTTGAGAGGTTTAATCGTACATTGAGGTTTGTCTCTTATGGCCTATGTTTCTCTGTGGGTTATAGTGGCTCCTTAGGTGTAATCATAACTACAGCTTTTGGGAGAGGCCACTCCTAAGGAACAAGCTTCCATTAAGACTCATATCATTAACAGGCCATGGAAAGCTGTATATTTTCATGTCGAGTTAGATCATAGAGAAGAAAGAATTGCTTTAGTGACTACTGCAGTGTCCACTGGAATGGGTACTTGAACTGCCCCTAAAGATATATAAAGACTGACATACTTAATCTAGGACAAAAATAAGTGGCCTCTCCATCCACTTATTCCATCTACAGCAAGAACAGGGCTTGGAACTAGGCTGATGGAACTAAGAAATATTCAGGACCTACTATGTATGTCTACATTTGTCATCCCATTTAATTTTCATAAAAGTAGGTGTTAGGAAGTTGGTATTAATAGGTGCATTTTGCAGATGAAGCAATGAATTTGAAAGGTTTAGAAATTTATCCAAAATTACACAACTGATAAGTAGCAGAGCAGGGACTAGAACCCAGGTCTATCTGACCTTGAAGAGGATGCTCTGTTCATTCCATCCTGCTCTTTACAGGAAAGGACAAAGAATAGGGGACAGGTGGAAAGTTCAAAAGAGAACCGTATTTTCCCTGGGCTACCGTGATAAATCAATGAGTGAGGAATCTCAGATTCCTTTCCTTTAAAAAAATATGGTATAACGAAAACAATAAAAATAAATTGTAATATAATTTATTATAGAGTGTTTCAAAAATCAATAAAGTGAAGATTTAACTAGAAAAAATCCCAGTGAAATAACTTTATAGTAAAATTTGGAAGCGATTCCATGCATGTAACTTTCCTGTTTCTCTTACTAAACGTACACATGGAATATTAGGAGGTGAACAATAAATCGCTTGTGGGTTTTCAAATTGAAAACACATGTATTACTGACACTGACTTAATGTGATTTGATTATTATGTTATTATACAAAGACATTCGCAGACATTGGTTAGTGCCTCAAGCTTTGGAAAAGACAAACATTTTTGTTGTGTACACAGAACAGGGCAGCAGTTTCTGGGGAAGGGAAAGAGTGGGAGGTACTTGGGCAAACAGGCTGCTCAAAATAAAACTGTGACAGGATGCTCGCAGGCCTTGTGTTTAACCATTTGGAAGCCAAGATCGCAAGTCACATAAGGTTTTACCTGAAGGGCAATGGCTGATGGAGATGCGGCCTGAGCACATAATCCTAGTGTCTGGCACACACATTCTTTTCTTTCTTTGTTCTCTCCCTCTTCTGTAAAGACAATTTCTAATTATCTTTCTAAGGTTAGGTGACATTCTAATCAGGGATGGTTATCTAATAAATATGAAATATTAGTTGGTAGCTCTAAAGGAATGAAACTGAAGCCCTTTTGGCATGATGGCTATTTGTCCTTTCTGAATCTCTCGGTGCTTAGATCTAAGCAGTGTGGGGAATACCGGGAAGGTTCCACCTGTAAACTTTCATTGCGCATCTACTCTGTGGAAGGTACTCAGCCACACTAGCTGTCTGCTCTCTGTATACTTGAATATACAGAAGTTTTAAGACAGTGTTTCTAGCCCTGGCTGGTGTAGCTCAGTGGATTGAGCGCGGGCCTGCGAACCAAACAATCGCGGTTCGATTCCCAGTCAGGGCACATGCCTGGTTTGCAGGCCAGTTCCCAGCAGGGGACACACGAGAGGCAACCATACATTGATATTTCTCTCCCTCTCTCCTTTCCCTTCCCCTCTAAAGATAAATAAATAAAATCTTAAAAAAAAAAAGACAGTGTTTCTGCCCTCAGTTATCTAGAGGAAGACAGTGAAACGGACTCTTTATTGTTTTTACTACTTTTCATTCTACTTGGGCTCTGGTGGGTATAGAATATTTTAGTACAAAAATGCCTAGAAATGATCATACAAGGTGGAACATGTGAGCAAGAGGAAGACCGTTTGTCTGGTGGGCTCTACATTCAAGAATGTGGTGCTTCACTTTGCCTCTTGCCCTTGATGGTGCCTGGTATGTCTGCAGAGGATGTGGCAGGGTGGGCGGGTGGGAGAACAAGGTAGGAGAAAGGAATGAAGAAGGGAAATCAAAAGAGAAGGGACATACAAGCATCCATCAGAGGTGATCTCTGTACCAATGAAAGCCAATCTGAAAAGAAATGTAAGAAAATTTTTGTACCACGCTCTAAACCCCACGTGGGTTTGAGATTTGCCGCCAGTGAGGTTGTTCTTTCTGGTAATGGACCGGGTTCTACATGTCCTTCCAGACGAGGTGAAGCCTAGCTATGTCAGGGGTAGAGCGGACATCTGTTGGAAATCCATTCCTGTTCTTAGGACTGCGGAGACCATAGATCACTGAAAACAATCTTATAGAAGCCCATGCTGGAAATGACAGGAATGCACTTAACCTGCTGACGCTGTGGGGAGGCCTGCTCTAGGAGGAGCTGTGGAGATGCCAGTAAAAAGGAGGGAACGCAGGTGGCATAGACACACACTAAGAGTGTGTAAAGTGTTTGTGTTGAGCTTTCTCTTGCTGTCTTCATCCCAGCTCACTAGCACTGAGCTCCTCAGAATGAACAGTCTAGTTGCTGTGTCTGAAGCAGGTGGCAGGGAAGAAGGAAGGCAGAGATTTGGTGGCTATAGAATCAATTTAGCTAAGGACTTGTGAAAAACCAAAGACAACTGGCCTCTATTATTTCAATAGCTTATCCCTTTTCTCTTCTCTTTTCTTCCCTTTTCTTTCTTCTTTCTTTCATTTCTTTCCTTCTTGAAATATTAACTAAGGGTTTACTTTGGTCCAGGCACTGGGCAATGCTTGGAATACAAAGATAATGAAGACACAGCCTCTTCCCTCGGAGTTCTCTGTTGAGAAGCGAGCTCACTCCTGTTCCTTGATGGCAGTGATAGTGGGAACTAGTTGTCCTGGATTGGGGGTGGGACATCTAAACTTTCTTGGGACTTCCACTGCCCTTCCAGCAGACAGCTAATGTGGCTGGATGACCAAGCAGTGCTTCACGGGGTCTGGATTTTCAAGAGCACCAGGGCCGCGGGACAGTGCTGCCACTCCCCCTGGTGTTTCATGCGTCTCCCAGTGGGTGCTGGTATTCTGTGCCGGGCTCCAACAGCAACCCTACCCCACCTTATATTCAACAAAGCAGTTGTTCACGCATACCAGAATTGTCACATTTACTTGTCTTACCCACTAAACTGTTAGTTTGCCTTATTCGCCTTTTTAAAACCCCTGGTCCTGAAAATCTTTGTTGTACACAGTAGAATTACTAATTTACACAAATTAGGTTCTATCCGGAGCTGAGACAAGTGTTTCCAACGTTTCATTTTGAAAATAAAGCTCTGTCAGTTATTTTCAATAATCAGCTTTGTGATAAGGATTAAGGGGACAGATGTCACATCGTCACTTTGATAACTTGTGCAGGGCATATTTGACTCAAGCATACACGCTAAGCCAGCTTTCCAAAAGAATGGAAATCCGACTCTCAAAATGCCAGGCCCTAGCTCTTGGTGAAAAGCAAAATCTGGCCAGCTCCTTCAGTGTCTTAGAGAATATCCCTCTCAGTAATGACAAATCGTGGTCTGCCCCCTTGATGACCCGGTTGGGCTGACAGATTTCACACTGTTTAAGAATGAACAGTGAGGAGTGTGCTATTTGGAGAGTCTCCAGAACTATTCTTCAAAGTGTCAGAAAGATTACAACAGGGCATGAAGTTCACAAGTTCACAAGTTTAAGGTCCCTTACCCTGGAAAGTTTCGTTAATTTTGTTCTTTTCCTTGTACACCCCAATAAATACTGCAGTTGCAAATTCATCAGCATGACTTGGTCAAAACCCTCTGAAATTTAGGCCAAGAGTCTGCTTCTGAAGCTAT
>PVKM010021855.1:0-22262 GCA_004027735.1 Carollia perspicillata | reverse complement strand
ACTAAAGAGGGGGAGTGTGGGTGGGAGGGGGTAGGCAGGGTGGAGGGGAATGAAGGGGGCAATGGGAGAACTGTAATGGCATAATCAATAAAAAAGTTAAAAAAAAAAATGAGGAGAGGTTTAGGAACCTTGAGGACTACTTTATGCGTTCCAACATCCAAATCATAGGGATGCCAGAAGGAGAAGTAGAACAAGAAGTTGAAAAGTTATTTGAAAAAATAATGGAGAACTTCCCCAATGTGGCAAAGGACATAGACTTCCAGGAAGTCCAGGAAGCCCAGAGAATCCCAAAGAAGTTGGACCCAAGGAGGAACACACCAAGGCACATGATAATTACATTTCTCGTGATTAAAGAGGAGAGAATAGTAAAGGCAGCAAGAGGAAAGAAGAGAGTTACCTACAAAGAAGTTCCCATAAGACTGTCAGCTGACTTCTCAAAAGAAATCTTGCAGGCAAGAAGGGGCTGGAAAGAAGTATCCCAAGTAATGAAAGGCAAGGACTTACATCTAAGATTACTCTATCCAGCAAAGCATTCATTTAGAATGGAAGGGCAGATAAAGTACTTCCCGGATAACGTCAAGTTAAGGAGTTCATCATCACCAAGCCCTTATTATATGAAATATTAAAGGGATTTATCTAATAAACAGAAGAAGATCAAAGCTATGAATAGTAAAATGACATCAAACTCTCAGCTATCAACAACTAAACCTAAAACAACAAAAACAAACTCAGCAAACAACTAGAACAGGAACAGATTCACAAAAATGGACATCACAAGGATAGTTATCAGTAGGGAGGGGGAAAGGGAGGGTGGGGTGAGGGGAGGGACAAGGAATAAGAAGCATAACTGGTAGGCATACAATAGACAGGGGGAGGTTAAGAATAGTATAGGAAATAAAGAAGCCAAAGAACTTATATGTACATGAGCATGAACTAAGAGAGGTGAAGGGGAATGCTGGAGGGTGCAGAGCAGAGGATAAAGGGGAGAAAAAAATTGGGACAACTGTAATAGCATAATCAATAAAATATACTTAGAATATAAATAAATAAAAAGTAACAAAATGACTGCAAAAAAAGAGAGTCAGAGGTGTAGGAGAATGATAACTTGTCATATTAATTAGGATAGAGTTAAGTATCTTTAAGAGAATGACTTTGACTAATGGCCTATAAAAGCTACTGCAAATCTGAAGATACAGTATTTTAGACAAAGAAACTAGCAAATGAAAGGGCCTTGAGGTTGTAAGCATACCTTATCTCCAGGAAGAGCTAGAACACAGCAAATGAGTAAAATAATTTGGTCAGAAGCAAGACAGGGGACTTGAAGGACTTTGGTTCTGACACTGAATGAAACGAAAAGCTATTAAATATGTCTTGTTGTCTGGTTTTTCATAGAGAAATCCTGATACCTGACTTACAGGTTGACAGATTTTGAGAATCTGGGTTTTGAGAATATCTACGAAGGAGATAAAAATGAGCTCTTGGAGGCCAAATAGGAGGCAAACATGATGCAGAGGAGATACACTGGTAATTGTGATAAATGGTAGCACTGGTAGTGGTGAGAAGTGGTCAGATTCTAAATTTATTTTGAAGGTAGAGCCAAGAAATTTAATTCCTTTTCTGAAATGTCCTTATCCACACTGACCAGCATGGCTCAGCTGGTTGAACATCATCTCGCAAAACAAAAGGTCGCCAGTTTGATTGCTGGTCAGGGCACATGCCTGCATTGCAGGCCTGGTACCAGGCAAGAGGCAACTGAGTGATGTTCCTCTCACACATCAATGTTTCTCTCCTTCTTTCTCCCTCCCTTCCCTCTCTCTAAAAATAAATAAATTAAATCTTTTTTAAAAACTGAAATGTCCTTTCCCTTCTGTATCTCATTTTTCTCTATCATCTTCTCTATCTAAATATTACCTATCTTCAAGGCCTAGTTCAAATGCCATCTTCTTCATTATAGTTTTCTAGACACTCCTCCTCCATTAAAATTAATCACTTCACCATCAGCTCCAAAAGGTCATTTATGACTCTCTTATGAGTTAAACTCTTCTCTGTTGTATCTCCTTCTTATAAAGTTCTTCAGGTAGTGAACCTGCTTCATCTTTGTATTTATTAGTATCTAGCACATCAAAAGATATATGCCAATCAAATTAGATAAACTCTATGTTCCTCCTGTCTCAATAGGTCCATAATTTTCTTCTATATGTATACTTTATACCTCTAATAATGCCACAATTATGAAACTCAGATTTATGCATATAAGGGCACAGAGTTTTTATGAGAGGATAAAATTTCTGGGGAGGAAACCAATAGCTATACAAATACAAAATACTCTTCTTCACTAATCCTTTCATACCCCTCTTATTTGAAGTTTGACAATTTTCTCTCCAGCTGTACCCAACCCCCAATGTACCTGAATTAACCACTACCTGCATACAATCCCTATTCTAGTTATACTTTCATTATTATAATTATCATATTGGCCTATGCTTATGTGGTATAATAAACATATTGTTGAAGAGTCAGCCAGCTCACAACTTTCCTGAACTTCCCTTTTCCCCACCACAGTAAAAGACCACTCAACTGTAGTCCTTTTCAGTGATTTGATCTTGACCCCTGAATACTGATGACTGTACCAAAAAGCAGCTACTCCAAACTAGATCTATGGCAGTTCCTTTCCTAAGAATGGGGAGAGTAAAAAAGAAACCTTCCTCTATTCAGGATGCCAGCCCTGAAGCCCATAAGCTCAGGGGCTATAGATTTGGTCCGCATGTCCTACAGGGCCATGCGAGCGGAGAAGCACAGGAAGTAGTAAACAGGCTTACAAAAAGATTTCTAAGAATAAAGCATAAACACAAAGAGAAATAAAACCTGACAACTGGCCATTCTCTACTTCTGATACTTTCCTCAAGCCCACCTATCTTCTCACTCTTGGATTCCTCCAAGGGCCCCTGTATAATATTCAGATACTTCTAGCTGCCCAACAACATCATTAAAGCAACTCACAGCTCTGACATTAATTCTCTAACAGTAATGGTTAATGCTTTAAGCCCTGGGTTTCTAAACTTTTCAACTGAATATTAAAAACTGAGGGTTCTTTCAGTCCCCAAATCCAATAAAATGGACAGTCACAGAAGGAATCAAAACCCGATATCCATAAATAAGTTCCTAGAAAAGCAAAATCTGTGCCCTACTTTATTTTTTCTGAGTATTTCTGGGTCTAGCACAATCTGATAGGAAAGCTTTTCAATAAATGTCTACTAAAGTACAAAATATTGTTAACCCATTAAATGCCCCTATTCCCCATACCTTCAACACACACTCCACCAACACTTTCAGCAGAAACTCTTCTAAAAATATATCCCCTAATTCTGGATTTCTCTGCCATTCTCTCAGATAGGCCTCAGTCAGCTCAGTCCTTAGGCTAGTTATCCTCATGGTCACCACATGGCTGCCAGCAGCACCAAGCCCTGTCATTCACCAAAGACCTAGGCAGAGGGAAGGAAAAAGAAACCTTGAGCACAAATGCCTGTCTCTTAAAAATGACAATGTTTATCCCCAAAAAAAACCCTCATCATGTTTCACTGGCACAAACTGGCTTCACTGGTTCACCCCTGAGTCAATTATTGTCAGGAAAGATAAGATGAACATAACAGGCATAAGTAAATCATCTATGGTGGGGAAGATATTGGAGAGGTAAACTGTGCCCTGGAATGTGAGCATATGTGTGCCTACCATAGTTTATTTATGTGGTGTAACCACCACCTGCTAGCAAGACAGAAAGCTAAAGAAGCAAAACAGTAATTAACACTGGTGGAAAGATAATGAGAGATATTTAAAAGTGGCCACCTTAGCCCTGGCTGGTGTAGCTCAGTGGACTGAGCATGGGCCTGTGAAGCAAAGGGTCGCCGGTTCTATTCCCAGTCAGGGCACATGCCTGAGTTGCAGGCCAGGTCCCCAGTAGGGGACACATGAGAGGCAACCACACATTGATGTTTCTCTCCCACTCTTTCTCCTTCCCTTCCCCTCTATCTAAAAATAAATAAATAAAATATTTTAAAAGTGGCCACCTTAAACAGAAATACCATTTATTCCCTTTGTACTCATACCTACCCCCTAACTGCTCTTAGGATTTGAAGGGTCAGAGGTTCCCATGGGCTGTCTTACTAGAGTGTTTTTCAAAACTGAATAACCCAGGTTTAGGAAAATAAACCATTGTGGGAAGAGGACTGATTCTTGATATTAATAAGGGTGCAATTTACTAAAAAGTAGATGATTTGCAAAGCATAAATTAGAAAGCAGTGCCCTGACTGGTGTGGCTCAGTGGATTGAGTGCTGGACTGTGAACCAAAGGGTGGCATGTTCCACAAACCAACAGGGCATTGGTTCAATTCCCAGTCAGGGAACATGCCTGGGTTGTGGGCCAAGCCCCAGGTTGGGAGCATACAAGAGCCAATCGATTATTTCTCTTACACATTGATGTTTCTCTTTCTCCCTCTCTTCCCCTTCCTCTAAAAATAAATAAGTAAAATCTCTAAAAATTTTTAAAAATTAGCCCTGGCTGGTGTGGCTCAGTGGATTGAGTGCTGGACTGTGAACCAAAGGGTGGCATGTTCCATTCCCAATCAGGGCACATGCCTGGGTTGCAGTCCAGGTCCCCAGTAGGGGGCACGCGAGAGATACCCACACGGATGTTTCTCTCCCTCTTTCCCTCCCTTCCCCTCTGTCTAAATAAATAAAGAAAAGAAAATTTTAAAAATTTGACAATAGCTTTGTTTCCACAGAGACATGTTTCCTGAAAAATAATAGAACAAAACTAAGGAGTTAGGACTCTTCACCACATGCCGACCAGTATGATACTTGAATTTCTTCTAGGGCACAGTTTCTTGTCATATTTAGTATATAGTTTAAATTTTTATACTCCTATTATCATAACTACATTTAATCACATAATTCTTCAGTCTGATATGCATTTTTATTATATAGTAATAAATAAGTATATCATATCATGTCACTACATGCTTAAAATCTCCTCCCAGCCTCCCCAAAACTGCTTATATTAAAATCCCATCTTCTTACAGTGGCCCTAACTGATCTTCCCTGAACCTATCTTTCCAATCTCATCCTCTAACACCTTCTCATTCATTATTCTCCTGCCACACCAGCTTTTTTCTCTGGATCCAATATGCTAATCTCATTCCTGCCTCGGAACATCTACACCTGCTATTCCCTCTGCCTGGAGAGAGCTTACCCCAGAGCTGCACATACTGGCTGCTCCTTCTCATCTTTCAGTTATTACAGTTCAAATGTCACAACCTTTTCTGTACCCCACCACCACTCACAACTCCCACAACACACATCCACACCCACCCCAGCCAGACACACACAAACCATGGGCCATGACCCTTCTATAAATGATTGCCTTTTGGGTCAGACACTAATCCCTGATCCAATCAATTGTCAATAGAATAACAGGATCACATGATAAAGAAAGCTTGGTAATTTAAACAATAGGAACTGCATGCAATAAGGCAAGAAGCAAGAATCTAAGTAACAAGTCAAGTATTAGTGGCCAAACTAAGCTGAAAACATAGAAATGATTAACACGACAAGTCTACCATGATCTGTTTCCCAAAAGATCATGACAGTATTTAAAGCCAGAAAAGTAAATTATTACAATACAAATGTTAGCTGTAGGTTTTCATCTTCTTTCCATAAAATACAGGTTTCAACTGTTTCCTTATTCCTTAAAAACTTAGCAAGCCTAAACAGATGACATAGAAGTGACTTTGAACACCTCTAAGAGAATGCAGCCTGGAGATAATATTATTAATCAATATCTAAATTATACTTACTAATAATATCAAGTATTTACAGAAACAATAATTATTGCTTTAGGCTACTTTAAGGCACAAATATTTAACTTTGTTATTATCCTGTAAAATTCAAAATAAAAAAGACCATACAAACAAAAAACTAACAGCAAATAAAATGGGGTTAAATATTGTGTCTATATTATTTTCTAAATAGGGATAAAACAGGATTCAAAGAAAGAAAAATATTCTAGGAACCAGTAATTCTGTATCTGGAGTGGCAGGACACCTACCAATTGCCCAGAAGATGCTGCCTGAACCTCCCATCCATCTAAATCTGGGGTGTCATAGAAAATTCTGTGTCAGCAATCAAAACCAGTGCTGCAGCACAACTATAGTAGTCCACTTTCAAAACTCTTAAAAACCCACTTGGGGTTTGTCAGTAGGAGGTAAATTAAAGCCTTATGTATTGAGAAGCAAATAATTTGAAAAATGCACAGGGGCAATGAACCCTGAAGTTATCGGGCATCAAAATGACTATAAATGTGTTCTCAATAGTTTAGCTGAAAGATCGAAGTTTTCTGTTTTCCAACTATTTGCTAAAAATGTATAAGAACTGCTTAACGTAACCCTTGGGTTTAAGATGCTACATTTCAACTGTATGTAAAACTAAGGTTAATTTACTCAAGCCAGCTTCTCTAGTTTTTAAGTTGAAATAAAATCTACACAACATGAAAGTAACTGAACAGGACACAGTTTCTGAATCAAATTAAATAACCCAATGATTTTCTGGTAGCAAAAAAATGCTTTACTACATAAAACATTTATCAGATATTTATAAGTGGACAACAAAAAAGAAAATCTGAATTAAATTGTAGTCTACTCATATTAAGAAAACAATATGAGAAACGTTGCTACAACTCCTAACCACTTTAAAAACAAAAGTCTACCTCTAGTATACAGTTCTATTCAAATACAAAAAGGAGAAAATCCAGTTTCATATTATTGATTAGCATTTTTGCAAAAAACAAAAAGAAAAAGAACACTCCTTCACAGTTGATTTTTTAAAGACGCACTTTCTATAAAGAGACTACTTAGTCTCATGCAGAAATTTCCAGTAATGAGAAAAGTTAAAACATAATCAGTATGATGGGAACATTTTTTTTGGTCTTTTTAGTTCTGAGAATGTTTGAAGTGTTGAGTTATTTTTACATGCTCTTCTTGAACGAACTGACTTCTTTATTCTTATGCTTTATATCTTAAAATGGTCTGAAAATGGTAAAAACAGAAAAAATCAATTTTCTTTTTCAACAGGGGGCTCAAGCAAGGCTTCCTTTGCCAAGATTCAAACAGATATTCTCACACACATCATGAGTATGTATTAGAGAATACCATTTAAAGCTCATATTTAGATTTTTTCAAATTTTTAACAAAAACAACTTTAAGATGTTTACTAAACAAATAATAGATATGAGAAACAGATGAAATCTATGCTGCCTAATCTAACCCTAAGCATACTAGACCAAGTGTCACTAAAACTATATAGTTAAGTGCTCATTACATAAGAGGTAATTTGCTAGTAATTGAAAAAAGCCTACAAAATTAACAAATGAATACTATCTGACACTGAAAAGCTGGCAATGGTTATAAAAGCTTTAGCCTTCTAAAACCATAATCAGAACTCCTGATGATTAATCAACTTTTTAACACTTCCCATCTGTACAAGTGCTCAAGGTAGTACTGTCACTTGACAAGTTGCTTAGCATTGCAAAATTTGATAATTCATGTCTTACTGAATTTTTACTGACTTGGAAGAAAATAAAACACCAATTAAAAGCAGATGTCACCTCTAATTCTAACTGGCTGACAAACTTCTAAATTTTTTACCAAATGGAGTGACAGAATGCATGTAGATGACAGTTTGGACAGTTAAATATTCAAAGTCACTGATATCCCCCACAAATTTGCAAGTGATTGTCCAGAACTTAATCCCAAGAGGCTTTTATCTGGCAAGCATCCAAAAGGAATAGTTTCAAGTAGTCATCTAGAAGGTAAATGTATTGTTACATTTTTGCAAAGGCTACAAACACTGGTCAGAACATTACTAAACTAATACTCTCAAGATTTGTATCTTTATCTTTATAAACATAAAAAAATTTCCAAAACAATGTCGCTCCTCTATTAAAACTCTACCTAACAAAAAACTAACATACAGACATAATAAACTATGCTTAACATGCCTTCATTTTTAGATAATCTAAGAGCTAAATCACAACCAACTGAATTTACCATAAAGTAATAATCTAATTTGAGTATTGATATTTTTCAATGTCTTTCAATATTGTATTGTTGGTCATAAATTCACCCACTTTTGATTCTAGCCATTAATTCTGCACAAAACTTTTTGAATTCAATGTTTTGATACATATCACAAAAAATAAGTAAGTAGACAACAGATGACCCTACAAACAAACACAGTGGCAATATTAATATCTACTTGCAATAAACTCAAATATCCAAAAATTTGAAAATACACTTAAAACGTATAAAGAATTACATCTTTAATCTTCTAAGGATAGTTAGAATAGCGTTTCCTAACACTACTCCATCTGTGCATGAAGTAACTCAGAATAAAATCCTGAGTTCTCAAAATGCAAGCTTTTTCTACAAAAAGAAAACTTTTGGATTTTCCCAAATACCTCAGTTTCAAAGACAACATTAACATGAATCTTGTCCCTACGTGCAGCAACACTGCCCACAGATTACCTTTTAATGATCTATGCAAGCTTTCTAAAGCCAGAACAAGCTGGTACCAATCAGGCAAAGAGGGAAAACTGAATCCCAGAAGGAATCACCACAGAGATCCCAATCACATTAATGAGGTCCCTAGGAGCTGGAAGGCCTATCAAGCCCCTCACTTCTGTCAAATACTGCATAACAATCAGACTTAGCTTAATAGTTAGAAGGGCTAAAGGAACCAGGTTGATCCTCTATTGTTCACTTCCTAGGTCTAAAAGAGTATTTGCACTTTAACAGAAAGTCTGCCAAGAAAGTAGAATTTGGGAAAGATGAAATGGGAAGGTGGTCACAAAAGAGGGATTTAAGGGGATAGCCTACCTGTGGCAACTTTTGTAGACCTCATCTTTGCATTTTCATCCTGTTTCATGCATTGCTAATCAGAGATCCACTGGAAGCTTCAGAACCAACTGAAAGGCCTGGCAGGGCATTTGGCTTTCAAGTCTTCTACTGTTTATTCCCAATATATATTCATCAGGCTTAGAAACAAGTCTTGAACAAGGGCAGCCACTCAGCAATGAAATGTAAATTACTGACATGTGCTGAAACCTGGACTTGCCACCACTAATGAGCACATTAAAGGAAAAATGCTCACTAGATGACTGCAACCCTTTTACTTAACCTTTGTGCAAGTATAGCCACAACTCGACATCAATTAAAAGAGCTAGCTGCAAAACAGTAACAGAGCAGCCCTGTCACCACTTTTAATACCTCACAGACTGAAAAGCTGTGATAAACTTGAAATTGTTATACTTCATCAACTAAAAATATTGTGCAAAACATTATTGTAAACATGGTGAGCTTTGATTAAGATTTGTGAAACTCCATGTGTCCTTTATAGTTATTCCTGAAAACCTTGTCCCCTTTTCCCCCCTGGGATGGTGGGGAGCAGTGGAGGGAGAAACGGAGACAACTATACTTGAACAACAATTAAAGAAAAAAAAACAAAAAATAAAAATTAAAAAAAAAAATTTGTGAAACTCATCTAAAATCTGCCATTATTTCAAACAGTTTCCAAAGACTAAAAATAAAATTCCTGGGTGTTAAAAAAAAAGTACTAATTTATTGGTTTCTTCAGTAATTCGGTCAGCAAATTCTAGACCAGGAACCTCACAAGACTCTGAAAAGTTTAGAAACTTGTCAGGAAAAAAATTAAAAGTCATATTAACTAATAATTTAGATCTCAAAATAAATAGAGTATGTGGTTCATATGAACAGGGGCTCATTTATTGGGGCACAGAATATTAGCCTATTCACCATAACCCAAACTATAATTTACAGTGGAAAAATCCAAAACAAACCATGAGTAGACATTTACTATCTATTAACTTTTAAAATAAATTGACTTTCATAAATAAAATAAATTTTAAATGAAAACTTCAAAACAAATGTGGCACTAAAATGAATGAATAAAGACATTAATATGTTAATTTACTATTTTAAGTTAATGTGTGACTTTTTCAAAAAATACTATAAATACAAGCAGGCACTTATAATATTAGAATGTTTAAATATAATTTTACCTTTCTCTGATGACCTAAAAGTTGAACTAAGTTCTTAAAAGCCATAAAAAATTAATCACAACAAACACTGAATTATAAGAAATATTTAAAATCTATTATGTTTTTCTCTTTGTGGATTTTGGCCAAACTTAATTTTTCCTTATAATGGTGTGCAATTAAACTCTAGACTTTAGAACCTTCAGGACTTGAAAAAACAATACATTTCAATCAAAAAACCTGATTATCTACTAGTATGTCATAAAAGGGTACAGCCAGGGGACCCCCAAAAGAAGGATTTGTAATAGAGTCCAGAACTCAGGGTGTTCAGGAAATATTAAAAACATGGGATGTCCTCACCCACATAAGTCTAAGCCAGGGGATGAGACACATGGAGCAGGGCCACTGAGTTGCTCTGCATAGCAACAGTTTTGCAGCTAACCTCTAGAATGGTCATTTAACGTATTTATTACCTGTAACTGGTTTCATGGATATGTTAAATAGCTGTGGCCATGCTTTGAGCCAGGGAGAAGGGAGTGACTTCCACCCAAGATGTAACTGGGAGGCAACACCCCCTGGTTACAGAGCCTGCATGAGAGCTTGGAGATGACTGGCTGCCCGACACAGGGCCATGCCTGCCCAGACTCACTATGGCAGCCCAGAAAAGCTAGAAAATACGGGAATGCTGGCAAGTGTAGGTGATTGTGAGAGGAGTTGGAAATAGGGCCCCAAAGGGAGATTGGTGCTGGGATTTAAACCCAGTCGCAGCAGCCATGACAAGAATCACTGAGGCTTTAGCAAAGAATCATCAAGCGGCTTTAGCAAAGAACTACCATGTGGCTTTAGCAGAGAATCGCCATGCAGCTTTGGGTCTCCTTTTGCCACACACCTTAGGAAGCCAGAAAGCAAGATGTAGCAGCGATGCAGAGCTCTCTCTTAGCTTTGAAGAATGCAGGAGAGACACTGCAGGAAGGAAGGAGAGAGAGGACTCTTGCTGGTGGGTCATGAGAAGGTGCCATGTGATTTTGGAATAAAAACTAGAGATCCTGACAACATAGCTGATAGGGCCGAGAACAACCAAGGGAGGCCTACCAGCTGAGCACGGATTAGTGGGAAGAACTGGGGGCTGCCTGAGCCACAGACCTCTATTTCTTTTCCTGAGATACAGTACCCCAGACCAGGCAAAGGAGGGAAGGAAGGACTGTGTGTGTTTGTGGGTGTTTTAAGGGAGTTTGAGATTTTGATGTTGACATCAAGTCATTACTCTCAAGTCTGTATAACTTGAATTAATAATTCCTTTCCTTTTCACCAATCTCTAACATGGAGAGCTATAATTCTCTGGCAAGGGGCAAAGTGAACCTAGTACAGGGGGACCCCAGGAGAAGGGGTGTCCATTCTGTAACATTGTGGGACCCCCTTCCCTAGTGGCCAGTCAGGGAAAATCATGGGAGACCACATGTGCAGTAGCTTTAAAGTAATACAACTATTTGTACATGCACAGTAAAAGCCCGCCAAAACTATCCAGGAAGGATCCGCCCTATAAGAATAGAGTCCCTCCAGCCCATGAGGTCAATATCTGCTTGGAGTTGGCCTGCTCCCATGTTCTCTGCTATAAACTGTGGGTGTTCAGTTCAATTCTTTGTCCTGATCACCAAGAACCTGGTTACCTGTGCCCACCTGTGACAATGTGATTAAGAAAATCATTATTTTTCTAATTAAGTCTCAATATATAAATTAGAGATAACACCACAGGGTGCATACAGAGTGAAAGAAAACAGCACATATGAAACCACTTTCTATAATATTTGACAGTTCCCCCAAACAAGAGGACCATTTGTTCACTAGGAACCCAAGTCCTCATCCTTCCCCTATCAGAGACAAACCCTTTAACAAAGTCTTCTCATTCAGAAATATACCTGCATATATAGAGCTGGAGCTTTCACTTTCTCTTACCTTAAAGAAAATGTACTTATTCAGATTAATTTCCCCTGAATGATAGAAACACGTGTCTACCTTCTATAGAATAGATATGTCTATGGTATTTGTTACTTTTGGTACCTCAGAGAGAACCATTTGTATCTTCTATTTCTTCTTATTCCTTATTTGATATCCTTCAATATCTGCAGTCAATCATCCCCATTGCTGCTTTTAATTGCTATCAAATACTGTTACTGGTAAGACTCCTACGCCCCAGTCACTAAAATTACACTGGCATCTAAAAAGCAAGTGTTCCGTATGTGCTCTTGGTTGCTGATATGGCTGCTACATACTGACTCAACCAGAACCACCACACTACACACTCTACTAAAAACCACCATTACAACATTGTACTGTTCTTTTAAGTGCTTTTCATCTTATTTCATCTGCTTTTTATTCCCACTTCATCTTTTATATAGTTCCCTTTGGTTCTGGAAATGTTCTATAAGCTAGAAATAAGGGGCTTAAAAATTATAATTACAAAATTATAACAATTATAAAATTATAGTTTTACAGGGAAGAGAATGATAGGTGATGAAAAAAGTTGAAAACATTTTAAGATTTTATTTTGATTTGCTTCACAACAAGTTGTATAATCTCTTCTTCAGAGGTAGCATTGCCCAGAAGTAAGGAGTATAGGCAATGCCTGGGTTCAAATCCTTACCTTAGCACTAACAGCTGTGTGACCTTAAGCAACGTGTTGAACTCACCTTCCTGTTGCTTTTTACATCTGTAAAGTGAAGACTGCACTATCCACCTACAGGACTATTATGAAGAGCAAATGTGTTAGTACACATAGAGTGCCTGGAATAGTGTCTAAAACACAGTAAGTACCCAAAAATGTTAACAATTTGATAAGGGTAGAAATCTCATCCACTCATATCATGGTCACAGTCAAACTTGGTGCTGTACACCTATTTTATCTAAAATCATTATTTTCATTTTATCTTTCTCTACTGTTCATTTTTTTAATGTTCTTGCTTTTAAACAGTATGATAAAGGAAGGTTGTAATAGCAGGAATGATAATAAAAACCACAGATAGTCTTCATATACTACACTAATAAAAGTAGTCTTTAATTAAAACTCCAAACAATAAAGATAGCAAAAAAACTTACCATTAATAGGTATGGAAGGTAAAGTCATATATACTAAAAGTCACATACAGAAATATGATACATAATTTTATGGAAAAGGAATTAATGAGAAATAGTAAATCATAACAAATATTTATTTTTAAGAAATAAAAATATATTTCAAATTAGGTTGATATGGATATCAAAGAGATGAAGCCTCCATCCAAAATCTGTCTCATATTTGTAAATATACACAAGCAACTCCTTAAAAATTGACAAAGAATTATTATTGACTAGTAAAATCATAAACAACAACAATTCAGAGATGAATAAGTAGCAGTCCTTTGCTTGGTATGAAAGGAAATATAATAAGGCCAGAAAACAATGTGTAAGTGAGCTGGGAAAGAGTAGTCAGAGCAATCTTGCTTTTTCTACCTAAAATGCTCTTCTCCTATGAGATCTCAGCTTTAGGTCACCCTCTCAAAGAGGTTTTTTGATACCATCTTATTCAAAGAGGCAACCCATTCACCTTCTGGCAATCATTCTCAAACTTTTGGGGCTCACAATCTCCTTAGTGTTTTAAAAATTGATCATCTCAAAGAGCTTTTACTTATGTGTGTTCTATCAGTATTTATGGGATTAAATTGGAGGCTTTTAAAAATATGTATTTAATTATAAAAGAACAAAACCATTTAAAGGTAACAACTAGAATTAACACTTTTATGACAAAAATAAATCCATAAGAGTGGAAATGTTTCACATATTTGCAAATCTCTAACATCCAACTTAATAAAAGGCAGCTGGGTTTTCATATCTGGTCTGCATTCAATCTATTATGATAACATACACCATGTAGCCACTGGGAAACTATTGCAAAATCATGGGAGAATAAGAGGAGGGAAAGCTATTATGAAAACAGTTTTTACTTGGCAGAGTCTCTGAAAAGTTCTCAAAGATTCGCAGGTTCCCCTGAACACAGTCAGAACCAACACTCTCCCGTATCGTCCGCTTTGTATTCAATATTTTCTTTACAGCACTCATCATGACCTGACTCTGTTAATTCACTTATTATCTTCCTCCCTGTACTAGCAAATAACTTCATCAAAAGTCAGGTTTTTGTCTTGCTCACAACTGAATATATCTAGTATCTAGAACAGTGTCTGGCAACTTCCCACTCTTGCCAGAAAGTACACCTCTCATGCAAATGAAATAATGGTCTCCCTTTTTAGTAATCCATTCAAAATTAAACCACATAGATTTTTACCCTTTGCTAGGTTTAGCTCCTTGAAATTAAAAATATATATGTACCAGCAGTGGCAGCTACTCTTCCTACTGTACTACATGATTTTTCCAAACTCTGCCACATGTTAATGTATATTCTGTGAGGGCAGGGCATTAATCGTCTAATACAGTAATGTGAAAAAGGATGGACTTAATTTCTCAAATTATTATCTTATCATAAACAAAACATAAGGGAACCAAAACATAATTATTTCCTGTGGCAATTAATGTGTCCTGAAGATAATTTTGTCTATTCTAATGCAAGCACACATCATAAAAGCATAGCATTGTAAAAGTTCTTTGAGAAATGCAATCGATATAAAAGACCTAGTGGAAAGAGCTTACCATCATGGGACATAAAGCATAAAAATTTTAATGTGATCCCTGAGGTAATGAAAATTAATCCTTACTGCTCTAGATTAAACTCTTTTACAAGTGGACATTTTTTGGTAAATGGCATCACTCAGGAGGGAGATGCCTTTTATATCTTACCTCTAAACTAAGTTTGTGTACATGAGAAGGGTACTTGTTGACTAACTCTACGGTGGACATGCTTGAGTCAAGATGTGAAAAACCAAGATGACCTAGAAAAAGGTAATGTTTTTCGATAGTATACTTTGATTTTAATTGGGTGCCTGTTCTACTAATATTAAAGGATAAAGACAAAACATTGTTGTCTTTTTCCTTGTCATGAATCTATCAAGTATAAGTGATGAAGAAGAATAAAACTAGACATTTTGATAACAGGGAAATATTTCAAAGACTGTGGTTAAAATCCCCTTATACTGGGTGTAAAACAGCACTTTAAAGTCTCCCAGGTTTAATATATGTATTCCCCAAGACAACCAAATTAACTCTGAATTCATTATATACTCTATAATAATCTGGCCACCCAGAACAATATTGGATTTTTTTAAAAAAACATAAGTCTTCTGGGCTTAATGTATTTCCTTTTATTTTTTTAATGAAAAGTTTCAAACATAATCAAAATTAGACAGTGGTATAATAAATCCCCAATTATTCGCCACTCAGATTCAACAATTATTTCTCAACTGATTTTAATTTGTGTTTTCAGCAGCAATGTAACCAAGTTAGCCTCCTAAATATGATACCATTGCACAATAATAGTAAACACTGAGCTAATGTGTGCTACTCTAGTGAAATATACTGACACTTTATGTCTAATACATAAATACAGGGTGGGGCAAAAGTAGGTTTCCAGTTGTTCATATGGAAAATAATACAATAATTAATAAATAATACATAAAAACCTCTGTGTTTTGCATACTCACAACTATAATTTTCCCCACCTTGTATATAACCAAATTCTGTCTATACATCCAATATATTTTACAAAAATTATGGCATTCCAATAAGCAACAGCATCTCTAAATCTGTGATTATTAATCAAAACACTTCCTTGTAAATAAAATATAATGGTTATGAAATGCAACACACAATTTTTATCAAGATATGTTCTTATTTCACTTAACACCTATATTCAACAACCCACTAGCATGTGAAAGACTGAATAAAAAGCTAAGAAAATACATATATTGCACACATGCAGGGGTGCACACAAATATACCATTAAGTATGTAAGCAACTGAGCACACACAAGAAAGGAATACTCTCTGCTTAGCAAATTAGCATATCACACACTGTGCTTCAATATGGTGCCCTAGGAACCTTGTAACAATATATTTAGATAAGGTAAGGTCCAGTCTAAAAACAAAGCCCCAGCAATCATCTCATTATTTCTGCCTCTTTGCCCACTTTAGAAAGTATGTACTTAAAAGTTTAATTTTAGAACTTGTTTGGGGCAATAAGGGTCATTAACCATATGTAACAGTAATAATTAATGTTACTTCATTTAATCCAACAAAATCATCTATATGCACCTGTACTGAATCTATCATTTACCTGCACTAAAACAAAAAAACTTTCCTACTTTATTCTTACTTTAGGGGTTACGTAAAAATAAATGGATGAAAATCAATTTTAAGAGATTGAAAAGTAACTATAAATTAAAAATAGCATTAAAACACATAAAAATACAAGGTGCCTTTCAAAGTGCGCTTTCTATATTTATAATACTTTCAGAATTCCAAATTTTAATTTGACAAGTTTTCTCATCTAACAAATAGTTAAAAAGCGTATACTGAAATCTTGAGAGATGCAAAAGAATTAAAAAGTATGATTTCAACCATCTACTTGTGTACAAATTGTGTGACAATCAACATATGATGGCTAAACAAAATATGGTACATCCATACAATATACCATTATTCAGATTTAAAAAGCAATGAAATTCTGAAATTCTAACACAAGCTATAACATAGATGAACCTTGAGGACATTATGCAAACTGAAATAAGCCAGTCACCAAAAAATAGATATCACATGATTCTAATCACATGAGTTCCCTAGAATATGTAATTCACAGAGACAGAAGGCAGAACAAAGATCACCAGGGGTAAGAGTGAAGGAACTAGAGAGTTACTATTTAATGAGTACACAATTTTGGTTTTGGATGATGAAAAAGTTGTGGAGGTGAATAATATGGTTGTTGCACAATGTAAATGTACTTAATGCCACTAAATTGCACACTTAAAAATGATGAAAAGATATAATAAAAATAAGGAGAGTTCCAATCAAGATGGAGATATGTAGAAACCCTTCACTTTCTTGCACAACCAAAAGAAGGGTGACAACCAATCTAAAAACAGTAATCAACCACAAGTGACAGAAAATCAAAAAAACAACAGTCAACTGGAACAACCAGACCAGTAGGAGGGAGACGGGCAGACTGACTGATGGAGAGAACTGGGGCAAGGCAGTGGTCTGTGAGGGTGAGGCTGGCTAACAGGACCCCAGTGAGGCAGTAGAGCAGACCTCACAGCAAGGTGGGGGCTGGGAGAACCCAGGGCAAGGTAGCAGACCATGAAGGCAGGACTGGTTGAACGATAAACTGAGACTCAGAGTTGAGAGTGGACTATGGTAGGGGTTGCTGTGGTGGGAGAAACTCCCAGTCTGACATGAGAGTTCATTGGGAAGTGGGGCTAGAGCCCAGCAAACAAGCTGCATTGTTCCCTCTCTGACCCTTCCCCCACTGATAGTGCCCCAACTCAGCAATAGGGTTGCCCTTCCCTGGTAAATACCTAAGGCCCCATCCTCTTACAACTTAACAGGTGCACTGAGACAAAGAAATATGGCCCAAATGAAAGAACAGAGCAAAACTCCAGAAAAGAGCTAAGCAATGAGGAGATAGCCAACCTATCTGATGTGGAATTCAAAACACTGGTAATCAAGATGCTCACAGAACTGATTGAGCTTGGTCAAAAAATGAAAGAACAAAGGAAGGCTACCCAAAGTGAAATAAAGCAAAATATTCAGGGAACAAACAGTGAAGGGGATGAAACTGGGAGTCAAATCAATGATTTGGAACATAAGGAAGAAATAAACTTCCAACTGCCACAGAATGAAGAAACAAGAATTCAAAACAATGAAGAGAGGCTTAGGAAATTCAGGGACAACTTTAGAAGCTCTAACATCATAATTACAGGGATGCCAGAAGGAGAACAAGAGCAAGAAGTTGAAAACTTATTTGAACAAATAATGAAGGAAAATTTCCCCAAACTAGCAAAGGAAATAAACTTCCAGGAAGTCCAGGAAGCCCACAGAGTCCCACAGAAGTTAGACCCAAAGAGGAACACACCAAGGAACATTATCATTAAGTTACCCAAGATTAAAAATAAACAGAGAATCTTAAAAGGGGCAAGAAAAAAAGCAGTTAGTTACCTGCAAGGGAGCTACCATAAGACTGACAGCTGATTTCTCAAAAGAAACTTTGCAGGCTAGAAAGGATTGGCAAAAAAAAATACTCAAAGTAATGAAAAGTGAGGATCTATAACCAAGATTATTCTACCCAGCCAAGCTATCATGTAGAATTGAAGGTCGGTTAAAAGCTTCCCAGATAACAAAAAACTAAAGGAGTTAATCACCACCAGACCAGTATTATATGAAATGTTAAAGGGTGGAAGAAGAAGACAAAAGAAGAAAGAAAAAGGAGGAGGAGGAGGCGGAGGAAGAGGAGGAGGACTGGTGGGGAAGAACAGAAACAGAATCACAGATACAGAGGATGTTCTGGTGGTTTCCAGATGGAGGGAGTTTGGGGAAATGAGTGAAAAAGGTGAAGAGATTAAGAAGTACAAATTGGTAATTACAGAATACTCATGGGGATGTAAAGTACAGCATGGGCATGTAAAGTACACCATAGGGAACAGAGTAGCCTAAGAACACATGTGCATGACCCATGGTCAGAGACAATGGTGTGGTGATTGCCTGCTGGGTAGAGAGGGACAAAGGCAGAAAATTTGGGACAACTGTAATAGCATAAAAAATAAAATATAATTAAAGTAAAAATTTTAAAAAGGCCTGTGGTTAGTACTGATGAGGCAGTATTATATAGCCCTCCTTCTGGGTTTTGTTTGTTTGTTTGTTGTTCTATACTGGAGACACGGGAAATATAAAAACTATTCTATGATATGTTGAAACTATATGAAATTGAAATATCAGCACCCATAAATAAGGTTTTACTGAAATGTGGCCAATCAATTTGAAACAAGTAGAATAAAATGTTCTCAAAGAGGCTCTACTGAGTTAAGCCCTGACAGAATTACAGCAGTATCAATAGGCAACTAAAAAACAATGGTTCAGGAACTACTCTAACTTCTTTTAAGTTTGTTTTTCAGATCTAAAGCCAAGCCTCAGACTCCAGTGACACTTGGTTCAGAAAGTTTCCTCCTGAATCCCATAATAAATCTTGCATAATCCCAGAATACTTTACTGACACATACCTGGACTTCAGTGGGAATTCAGCATTCCCAAAAAAGCAAAAAGCCAGCCAACCTACACTTTGATTGGTTAACCCCAGTAACTTTTTGTGTTCCCAAGAAATAAAAGCCCCTAAGCCCTACATTCAGGGCACAGAACCTAAGATCCTATCTCAGTGTTCTTGCTCACTGCAGAGCCTCAATAAATTTTCCTTTGCTTTAAAAAAAAAAAAGATCCAAACTGTATTAACCTCAAGCAAAGGAAAGAAAACCTCAAAAGAAAAGGAAATCCCAACCTCATCAAATCCCTTCTTGATTCTTAACCTTCTTATTGAAATCAATCCAAAAATCCCACGACCCTAAATGTGCTTGCCTTATCTAAATCCTTAAAAGACTCCCCAAAATAATTTTTTTTTTCCTTTCCAGGTATCCACTTTACAGTATCTCTACTCGACCGCATCTTCAAATTCTTCAACAAATATTCCAGAAGCTGAACTTTAATCCAAAATTCAGGAAGAAAAAACAAATATCCTCAAACATTTTAAAAGACACTCTGTTATGATAAGAGTTTTATGAATTCTTTTTTATAGGTTTTCATAATTTCTTTTCAACATCATATCTTTAACACTAACAATTAAAAATATATTACAAAATTATTGTCAAAAGGAAAGAAGTCATCAAATTTTGTTCTTTAAAATAAGGTAGACTTGATCAGTTCAACATAAAAATATTTACAAGTGGTAAAAGGCATCGGTGACTATATTTTATAGCTCTACCAGCTCAATAAAGTATTTTACTTACAAATTCAGCAAATCTGGACTCCAGGACTTCCAGTCAAGGTGGAGTTGTAGATAAACATCCTTGCCTCCTTGCCTCCTTGCGCAACCACAGCAAAAATTCAAACTAAATTACGTCCAATAACCAAGGAATTAAAGAAATCACATTCATCAAGATGGATAGAAAGGGTAGAGACATGGAAACACGGAGAAGCAGAAACAAGGAATAGGAGGTCCCACACCCACATGTGGTAGATAAAATTCAGAAGGGATACCTCAGGAGCCAGGGGTCCAGCCTCACACCAAATGACCCTTCCCCAGGGTCCCAGTACCAGGAAGATAAATCCCAATAACTTCCGGCTGGGGGTTGAGGTGGCAGAAAAAAATGGGATTTATAGGTATCTCCTCCTAAAGAACCTACAACAGTCTTAGGACTTACAAAGACTCCCTCCCTCTGGGCTCCAGCATCAGTGCAGCAGCTGGAAGGGCACCAGTGGCATACAAGAAGAAACCGAAGAATCTGTCATCAGGATAAGGGCCAAGGGACAACATCCTCCAGGACAAAACACCAGAGATGAAGTAGCAGCCACTGTTCCTTTTCTGAGCCCTCCGCCACACAGAGCCACATATCAGGGACATTGCATCTGAGACTCCATCAACCTGGTTCACACAGGTTGACTTGCCTTGGCAATTACCTAGGGCTCCACCCCATCTACCTTACAGGTGAGCTTTCTATAGTAGGCCACACTACTAAGACAGGGAGTCAAACAGGTCTACCTAATACATATAAACAAACACAGGGAGGCTGTCAAAATGAGGAGACAAAGAAATAAGGCCCAAATGAAAGAACCGAACAAAACTCCAGAAAAGGAACTAAACAATATGCAGATAAGCAATCTTTAGATGCAGAGATCAAAACACTGCTTATTAGGATGCTCAATGAACTCATTGGGTACTTCAACAGCACTAAAAAAACCCATGCACCCTGGCTAGTGTGGCTCAGCGGATTTAGTGCCAGACTGTGAACCAAAGGGTCGCTGGTTCAATTCTCAGTCAGGTCACATGACTGGGTTGCAGGCCAGGTCCCCAGTAGGGGGCACTCAAGAGGCGACTACACACTGATGTTTCTCTCCTTCTCCCTCTCCCTTCCCTTCTACAAAAATACTAAAGAAAAAGAAAAAGAAAAAAGAAAAGGCCCTCCCTTAAAAAAAAAAACATGCAGAAATGAAGGTTACGCTAAGTGAAAAAAAAATTTACAAGGAATCAACAGTGGAGTAGATGACGGCAAGATTTGAAATATAAGGCGGAAAACATTCAATCAGTGTTGGAAACCATCCTACCTGGTTTCAGGAACTGCAACCCTGCCAACAGGCAAAAAGGCCCCACAGCTAGGGGACCTTGGGACCATAAGCCACTAAGGAGACAAAACTTATCCTCCTAGAAGAAGCTGAGCCCCATTACTTCACCCTGCTTGGCCCCAGAGCAGATTACTGATTAGACAATAATGCATAAGATTCCTCCAGGGAGGGACAACTCCAGAGAGTTTTCTCTAGCCAGAGATCAGTGCCGCATCTGTTGGGCGATGCTGACAATCTCATCAAAAGTGATATTTCCACTGTGCTTGATGTTTTTTTGCTTCTTTCTGTCTCGTGGTGGTTCTTTGAGGGCTTTGATGATCAGGGCAGAGGCAGAAGGCACTACCTCAATCTGGGCCTGTCTATTATGAATGGTCAGTTTCACTGTGATCCTCAGACCCTTCCAGTCACGGGATGTGTTGGCAATGTTGTCACCAATATTTTTTGGAGACAAGCCCAGGGGGCCGATCTTGGGGGCCAGGGCGGATGTGGCACTGACTTCCCCCCCGGAGCACCTCAGGTAAAAGACTTTGATCTCAATGGGGTCAAACTTCGGCGGCATGGTGGAGGTGGCTGGTGTCGCATGAATCCAGAATCAGGACGCCCGAAGAAAGTTGCACCTTCGCCTCCTCCGTGCCGAAAGTGGGAATGCCTTTTGACCCAGCAATTCCACTGCTAGGATTATATCCCAAGAACCCTGAAACACCAATCCAAAAGAACCTATGCATCCCAATGTTCATAGCAGCACAATTTACAATAGCCAAGTGCTGGACACAACCTAAATGCCCATCAGTAAATGAATGGATCAAAAACTATGGTACATATACGCAATGGAATTCTATGCAGCAGAAAGAAAGAAGGAG